>JBAMHX010000010.1:22927330-22939021 GCA_037177515.1 Pseudomugil tenellus
TCTTTGTGTTTAGTGTCAGCTGTTGCGAAGTTGACGTGCCGGTGATTTGTGCAATAAATATTTATACAGGAAAAAAAAATCGTGAGAGAATCGTGATCCCAATTCTTGGCAAAAAAAAAAAAAAAGTTTTACCCAGAATTGTGCAGCCCTACTTGGGATACAAAAATGTTTTGATGGATAAATGATCATGATTTAAGAAATGGTCTGCAGATTGATGGGGAGGCTGACCTGACAGATTACATGTCTTAGAGAGGAAAAACTCATAACGGATCGCAGAACACATGAAAAGTTTGGGAAACAAGAATATTTTAAGTTTGCAGGCTGAAGTTAGAAGAAACTGGAGCAACAGAGTCATGTGACTGAGGACATGTAACAGGAGGAGGAAACATCTTGAACTCTTTCAAGCACCTTAAAAAACAGATTTCCTGGGAAGAAGGTTTAATAAAATATAATATATCTAAATATTGCAATTTTTTGTGTGACAATATATTAGGGCTGTACGACTATGACCAAAATAATAATCAATTATTTTTTTCAATATTCTAATCACGATTATTAATCGAGATCATATATCGTATCTGGAAAAACATGTATTTTTATTGCACCGATTATAATCTACAATTTGACAAAAATGAAACGTCGAATTAAAATAGATGATAAATAATGCAAAAGAAAAAAAAATTGACCCAATACTTGAAATGAACTGAATGTTATTGCAGAGTGCAGTCTCAGAGTGCAAATATCAATATATGCGCCTATATTAGAGCTGGGAAAAAATGGCTGAAAAAAAAAAATCACAAAATAAGTGCTTCATAATAGTCGATAGATATTATTGATTTTGTTTACTCAAAAGAAAGGACCCGGGGAACAAAATTTAATTAAAAAAGTAACATATATCAATAAATATAACGGAATATGTGTTATCATTTAGTGGCACATATTGTATCGCCAGGTTACGGCTGGGCAAGTAATCGATTTAATCGATTATTTCATATTTGTTGTTTATTCAAATTTATTTTGATAAAAATCGAGATTTTTTTTTGCCTCCCCAGCCCCTTTTGGGCCTCCTTACATCATAGTGACGTCAGCGTACTCGTGCTGATTTAGCACAAATCTGCATAAATACTTCAACATGGCAGCTAGCAAAGAAGAGCTTGTTCCCAAAAAAAGGCCAGTTTCCTTTATCATTTGGGACTGGTTTGGTTTTGCAAACATGGATTTGGAGCAATAAATGACACATTGCAAAATCGGTTAAAGGGCTGTTGCTACCCAAGGTGGGAGTGCAACACATTTATTTCAACACCTGAAACGGAGGCACTCAGCGGAGTGGGAGACATTGTGCAGTTTATGACAAGCTCAAACCAACAACCACCTAGAAAAGCCCACCATGGAATTATTTTCACTCTGTCCCCTATGAGAAGACGGGCACGATGGAAAGCCATCACGGACGTGGTCTAAAACTAAAAAGTTTTTTTTTTTTTTGTCGTTTGTATTGTTTGTTTGTTTTTTAACAGAAGGTGGAAAAATCAATTTAAATCGGATTTGGTTTGAAAAAAATCGTAGATTTTACTGTTAGGCCATATCGCCCAGCCCTACGCCAGGTTCTTGCCAATACACACCCTTCATACTGGGCGGCAGATGCTGGAATATATCCAAATATATTAAACCACAAAGGTTTTTATGCATCTTGGTGTGTGTTAGCATCTTGCTTAGGCATTCCTTAATTTTTTTTTTTAAACAATTCACTCAATCAATTCTTTTTTGGTAGAAAAAGTAATATGATGGGCTGTCACTTTTACCCTCTATTACATCTGTAACAGCTGTATTATATGCATTTCAAATATTCCTTTTTTATTTGTGTAGTGTGTAGAGCAGCTGGAACGGAAGATGTAAACACATGGGGGATGGAGACTGGAAGCTGGAGACACCGGATGGACAAATGAATGAAAACACTTAATTATAAACAGAAAGCTGAGATCCAGTCCATCCAATCTCGCCTGAACCTTTTTGCAAACCCAAAATATCAGAGCAGATCAATCTGCGCGGTAGCCCGGACTCAAAGAAGCAATGCTTATAAAACCAGAGTCTGACCTGCATGATGCAACATGTTTAACAAGTAAAGTGCATTAGCTGATTTCTGCTTGCAGAAATAGTCCAGTTTGCTCCCAAACACAAGGGGGGTTTGGGGGGGGCGGTCAGGCGCAAAGGAAGGAAGTTGTGTAGAAGTCCACTAGACAAACAAGGCACTGGAATCTTCAGCATGCTCCACATCAGCCTCCCTTACACTTTGTAGGAAAACAGCCTCGTGTGCTGTGAGATAAATGACAACATGTTTATTTATAGTTCTGTTTGGCCAAAACGCAGATCGTTAGATGCCATTCAGATGTTCTGTACACAATTTGTGTGTTTACATGTGTGGATGCCACACAGGACGACTCATTTACACCAGAGGTGCTCACATCAGTCCTACAAGAGCCAAAAGCCAGCAAGTTGTCCATGTATTCCTTCTATAAGACTCCAGAATCAAATGGATCGAACAGCCTATCAGGTTCTGCACAGACTCATTAGAGTCTCCTGTGTTTCAGCAATGAAACCTGCTGGATTGCAGCAATCGTAGGACTGAAGTGAGTATAAGAGTTACACCTTCCCTTGTACATGAAAATGACTCAGAACGACAAGTTCAGATTTCTGCTATTGGAACAAAAGTAGTTTGTAAACAGAAAAACATTTATCAACGACTACAAAATAAATTCAACAGGAAAAAAACTGATCTCGTGTCCAACAAAAAGAGTCAGTGTTGAGCTCAGGAAGCATGCGTCTGGTAAGACAGAGAAGCGACCGTCAATTCCACTTTTCTACTATTCCTCCCCCTTTTCTCCTTATTTGCCTCCCATGCTTTTCCTCCACTCCCCTAATCCATGTCTTCCACCTCTCCTTCCATCTGTCCCACCCGTGATACAATCTGCTACTTCCTGTGACAAAGCACCAAAGACACAACCCACTTCCTGCTGCCAACACTGCCTAATAAGGACTGCTCCAGTCTGAATAGCCAGTGCTTATGCTTACACACACACACAGTTCTTGCATTTTCCTACTGGCTTATAACATGTAAATGATCTCCATATTAGCAAGAAAATGCACTTTGTCTTTGCAGCTCACAGGACACTTAAATCAAAGACCAGAGCGAGCACAGGTTTAGAATTTCATACATTTTTAAGTGCTTAGAGAAAATCCAGAATCAACCAAGATATGCTTTGGCCCACAAATATCCCTACGAAGAAACTACCAGCAACAATAACTGGAATTCCTCTGTAAAGAAAGAAAAGTGCTGCTGATTACAGAAATATCAAAATATCTTCCTGTGATTGTGTTGTTGTTTGGCAGCCATATCAAAATTATGCCCACAGACTCAAAGTTCATTATTTCACTTTTAACATTCTTAGCTTCTCGTCGCTGCTGCTGGACAACCTGTACAGTCCTGCACTTCACATATATTTCTCTTTGTTCAATATTGAGTTGGAGGCATTTGCTCTCTGTATTATTAAATAATGACTTCAGATGTTCTCTTAAGCCTAAAAAAAGAAGAAGCCGTTTCTACAAGCCAATGATTTTCTGATCTAATTTTAACTCTGGGTCCTGAGTAAGGTGGTTTTTGATTGATCAGCGTTTGGGTCACCAAGTACACTTCAGCTCGAATACGTTGTTTTAAACTGCTCTAAAACACAGAAGCAGGATCTTGTAAACACCTCTGTTATGCAGAAAGCAAGAGCAGCCCAACAGCCTGTTCAGTTCTTCCAGTTTGATCCAACATTTGGCTGAATATGACCAGTTCACTCAGTCAAGGTTCAATTAAAGAAAAAAAATGCATTTTGGTTTCCCATTTAAAGAATTGTCAATATTTCACCTTAATTATTGCAATTACTGAGTTAAAAGAAAAAAGAACGCAAAAAGAAAGTCAACCCTGTTGAAGGGAACTATAAAGCGATAAGACTCTGTGCATGGTATTAGAAAGCATTTTGGTTGAAGATGGTGGGTTTTTAAACGTTTTTTGCAAGGAGTTGTACAGTAAAGTGAACCACAACTAGTGATGCTCATTACTGGCTTTACTGCAGGTATTTGGAGTTCTGGTGCTTTGGTTTAACCTTATTACACTCTTGGATTAAGTCCTCGCTGAATGACAAGCATGCTGTGCCTCATGCACACTGGTTGGGAGGATTTTATTCAAGAGAAAACAGCAAGGCTGGGAATGGAGGAAATGCTGTATTTTACATGTATTTACTATGTTAATAATTGGATGCCTGCATTGCAGAGCGGATGTGGTGTCAAGTTTGTCCACAACATTGCTTTTAAATCACACTAATATACTTATACTATATAACCCACAACTGTTTGTTAGAGAAAAAAAGAGCAAAAAAATAAAGAAAGAAACTCACTTTTCCCCCTTCAGATCAGTAAGGGGGCTGTTCTAGTCACATGGGACATCTTGAGCTGCAAGTCTTGCAAAAAAAGGTGAGATCTAATTTTGGATGATGGTCAAATTAAAAGTAGGATTGGTCAATAAAACGATCCAAAACAATTTGATCAGGATTAAATTTACACCATTTGCATTGTTAACACGCTGGGTCTTGGAAAAACAAAAGGACAAAGAAAGATAAATACCTATAAAAAGAAAAAAAATGTTTAAAGAAATAATTTTTCCTCCCAAAAGAAAAGGTTCTGCAAAACATTAACTTGCATATTAACTCCTTCATTCAGCAACAGCGTGTCCAAAAGTTATCACCCATGATTGAATTGATTCTGCATCAAACAGCACTGCAGCTGCTGGTGTGAGGGGCAGAGGGCATACGGGAACTGGGAGGGGACAGAGGCACAGGACTGGGAAACGGATGCATATTTAATGGCAGAGAAAGCAATGGCTCCGGAGTGAGACTGAGTGAGCAGCTGCATTATTGATAGAATTACGGACACCGAGACTCTAAAAGGGTTAGTGGCACACATGCATGAAGATGTGGACTTGGACATACCCTCACACCTGTCAGCCTGCCAACACGTGTTAACCCGGTCCACAGGGTATAACTGGCTGCAAAGGACACGCGACTGGGTTGGACTGGACCGTGTTTTAGTTGTGGGATAAATCACCAAAGATGTGGTAATAAACAATCAATTCTCGCTCTTCCTCAGACAGAGGAAGACAGATTGCCGGTCTGACTAGCTGTGGAGCCAGGTAACCAGTCGACTTAAGAGGTTTTCTCTCTTAAGCATCAGCGAGGTCACTGGCTGGTGCTTCAAGAGGGATTTGAGGAGCCAGCTTTTTGCAATTCTTCCAGCAGAGGAAACAATTATCACCATGTGTTAATTTGGCTCTTACCACAGTTGAAACATTTGTTTCACTTCATTTTTCAGTCAGAATAAGTTCCTGCTCTCTCCGGGATGAGGTTCAGCTGATCACTGAGGGGTTAACAGGAAATCACAGAGCATCACTGAAGTACACGCTCCCTTGGAAATGTCTGTATAAGGCTGTGCTCTCTGAGCTTTTCTCTGAGCACGCTGGCAAGCACAGTCAGGCCCAGCGGCTCTGCTTTTTCCACTCCTCCTCCCCTTACCTGACCACCCCCCACCCACCCCTTTGTTTTCGTCGCTCATTATTTTTCCTTCTCCAAGTCAAAACTTTCAGCGCGCATTAAATCTGTGCAGAGATGCCTCTTAGTGGTAACCGACTTGTCTCATTTAACTCTGCAGGATATATGGCACAGAAATATATTCATCTGACCTGCGGTGGATAAAAGTCTGAGCACTTCACCTCTCTTTCAAGTTTTTATCTATTCCTTGCATCCAGATATACATTTATTACACTAAATGATGCAACAAAAACAGAATTCTCTATTTAGTCTATAGACTAATAAAGGCTAAAATGAGGCTATAAAGCCCTGTCTGGACAATAAGTAGAGTAATATACTTTGACTTTGCATCCTGCATGAGCCCTTAATGCCACAATATGAAAAGCTCACATCCCAGATGCATAACTACAGACTAAATATTTTTAATGATGTCCAGGCTTTATGACATAAACTTGCCTTCAGGAATGTCTTCCTCCGGGGCTAGCAGACTGAGAGGAGGGTTTGCAGGAGCACTATATGCACAAATCTTCATTAAAAGCGCTGGATCACAGAACAACAATACCATCCATTCAGATGCGCCTGTTTAAATGTTATTTTTGTTTTGTTTTGTTTTCACAGCACTGAAGAATAATTTACACATCATTTACAGCTAAAAAAAAAACACAAAAGTTGATAAACAGGAAAAGCATTCAAGTGAGCTGAACATGTTGCATCTCTGATGGATAAACCAGTTCATTAATTCATTACAAATTTTCTTCTTCCTTGCAAACTACATAAAGGACACACTGAAAACCAGAGAGATGAACTATGACTCACTTTATATTAACAGGAGTTAGGGGAGGAGCATACATGTAAATGACATGCTTATTTCTGTACTGTGTGAAGGTACATAGCTCTGTTAGACCTCATAGATACAACATGCAGTGATGTGCAATAAATCATGAGAACGTCAATCTGCACCAATGAAACTTTCCCTTTCGCCTGAATGGATTAGAATAGCCAAAAGTGAGAAAAGACATGTCGCAGACTGGCGCACTGCTGCAAACAGAAGCGAGAAAAGGAAGTGTTATTAGTGGAATGAGCAAAGTGGGAAAACCCTGCATGTGCCAGTGCGTAATGAACCGCCTATACACAATATAACCCTGTGTGGTAAGTGCGTACTTCCTTAAATCAAACAAATAAAAAAGGTTACTGAATCTTGAGGTTGGAGTACGAACATATAATCAGAACGTGAAGGTGGAAATGCATTTTATAAGAGTGAATTATAAGTAATATGCTTAGTGGTCAGTACTAAACTAACACTGAACATTATGTGGTAATGGTGGTAAACTACCTCTGATGGAAAGCCCACACAATAGAACCGGGCCCAGTCATCTGACAGCACACTGTCCTCACATCACCCTCTGGTTATGTACACGGCTGTTGGAGAGGTTCAGTCGGGTCTGCATGACTCTGAAATACATACATCCAGGAACTGTCCCTGAGGTGCAAAATAACAGGCGAAGAAAAGAGCCTGCAGTGGAACGCAGTCCCCTGGTACATGTTATGTAGCTCACCGTCCAGACGCTGAATTAAACTTCCCACTCATGATGCTGCTTTACTTTCATTTGCAATGTAGATGTAAGATCTGTCTGAAATATCCAACTTTTTTTCCTTTGTTTTCTAAGAAAGGGAAGAACTAACTTAGGGGAAAAAAATAACTTGGCAATAATCTTTTGAGAATGATGAAATCCCAGTTTATATTCACAGAGAAAGTTTCTTTTCTGTGTATCTTCTAACCTAATTTAGAATATCTTAAACTAACCAACTAAGGAGAATATAGGTAAATTAGAAGTCGACTAGTTTTTTTTTAAACTTCTGCCTGTTTCTTCTCATACAGGTCCTAGCTTGCTGCTAAACACACACAAGCACACACTTGCTGCAGGCTACTGCTTTCTGCCTCTCTGAATCAGCCACACAGACACAAGCAACCAGGCCTCCTCTGCTATTCTTAAACTCTTGTTGTAAATATCTTCGGAGTCAGACATCTTAAAAAAAAAAAAACCTCTCCAACTGAGAGGACGCGGTAGCATTCCTTCAGGGCTGACTCATCATTTGCCTGGTTTAAACACAGACGACTCATTAATACTGCCATTGAAAATAAATTACTGGACAATAGCTAAGCCTTTTTGTTTGACCACTTCAAATGCAGAGATGAATTCCTTTCTGGTTCTGACGCAGTGAAGTTGTGCGTGTTTCGGTGTGTGCGAGAACATGTGAGGAGAGAAAATGAGTCGGGGGGGGGGATCATGACTGGCACACTCTTGCCCATATTTGGAACCATCTAACCTCAGTTCTTCTTACTGAGCTCAATTCCTTTTACAGGTTGGAGCACATCTTCCTTGACTCCGAGAAGTAGGAGGGCTCCCTATTGGAACAATCCACTGGAGTAAATTCCTGGTTCTTGGTTGCCCTGACTTGTATGCCTCTTCCCTTTGCACTTAAAAAATAAAAATAAAAAAATAGATGCCTCCTTTTCTCAATTTGAGTCATAAGCTAAGAAAAGGAAGGAGGTAACATCTAAGTCATACTTCCTGCTGGTCTGCAACACCAACGCGTGGGTACATGAACTTTAACCTTATCTTTTAGTGTAGTGCTGATTGTGATGACAATATTTCCTCTCATATGTGCTTACGACCTGATGATAATTCATCTGGCTGAAACTGTTCAACCACACATCATGTGAAACATTTAGGTCGAATTTGACCGACGTGCTTCAAACCACTTCAAGCAAAGTTTAATCTGACATCACAATTCAAATAGATCAAAGTGTCTCAAGAGATTATTCAGAAAGAAACATCTAGGAGGGTCAAATAAACGCTTAGACATTCTAACTAGAAAATAAAAGTCAAATTTAAAAGCTATGTAAACATTACATCCATCGCTGTTCATGCTCACAAATATCACTCATGTAGAAAACCGTTCAGCCGAAGAAGTAAATAGATAAGCTGATGTTAAATATGCATTTCAGTGTTTGGAAATAAACCTTTAATTATCGCCTGGTTAAAACTCTCCAGAGACCGTGTTATCCTTGCTTAAAACCCAGCATACAAGTAGCGCTTAATGATGATGTAAGGAAGCTGGCTAAAAGGATAAAACCTGCACCGGGTTTCCTGCAAGATTCTTCCATCTGATGCAGCCTTTGTCCATCAGCAATCATCATCATCATCATCATCTGAGATAAGGAAGGCAAAGATCTGAGGGTTTGACTGATAAGAAAGTTTACAATGGCTGACAGCATAAAGCTGTTTTTGTACTAACTGGGGTCCATTATGTTCCATTAAGCAGTGGACCCCAGATGAACTGACTGCAGCTTTGTGTCTATTAGGAGCACTGGCCATACAGTACACCACCATAAGCTCTGGTTTCACTATGGCAGACCAAAGATCTCCATATGCTTCACTGATGTCACCCAGTTTGACTGCTGCAGAAGACCACAAGAGAAAAACGCGTCTTTAACTTCATGTGACTACTGTACAGTAATTTGCTGATAGCAATGAATCTTTAAATGAAGAAAAGAAATCATGCAGAAATATAGACCACTGCTTGCATGATCTCAGCTTGGGTTCAAAGGATAATATCCGACTTGCTTTATGATTTACAGAAGCACAAAACAGCTACAGTTTACAGAACAGGTTCTTCAGACGCTTAGATCATCTGTCACAAATATTATCAGACGAGTTAATCGTCCGTAAAATTCCTCACTTGACAACAGCGCTGTTATTTCTATCAAGAGTCACAACGAAACATCTTAAAAATATTTTTAGAACAAGTACTACAACAATCCACCACTTTTGATCTAAACTGGTTAGTAACGTATGATGATCCAGATCTGATCTGGAATGATGAAGATGACTTAATCATGACTGGATGTGAATACGAATCATAACAAGCAACTTATGCTTGTCGCATAAGAAATCCAGCTTTCAGTGTTAACATGGAATTAGAGAAACAAATGGTGAATAAAAAAAGAACCTGGTTAAAGGTTATGCTCAACCAGTCTGAAACAAATTACCTGAGTTCATAATACACACAAATCATAAAAGTGATTAAAGAGACAGACACCCCCCCCCCCAAAAAAAATAAATAAATAAAGAGCGGATATGTTTTTACAGGAACTACCAAGACTCTCATATAAACCACATCTTAACACCATCTCTGTTGCAGGTTTACTTGTCAGAAAGACCACAGATCGTCTTCTTAGTACATCACAAAACGCTTGTTTTCAACATTTCTAGATTAATATGCTTTTACTCACTATTTATACAAACTGTTTCCATAAATAAAATCTGTTATTAGTCAACGAGTGTCTGATGCTGGAAAGATTTGCACAGTTACACCATTACATCACGCTTTACTGCCCTGAAGATGTTACAGATTCATTTTGTAGTTTAAATGCTACACTGTTTACACCGCGATACAGAGACGGTAAAATATAAAGGTTTTGTTGTTTCTGGTCTCACATTTACATGCAAACACAGCTTTGGGTAGATAAAGCAGCTTCCAGATTAATTGTTCCCCATTGTAAGGCAGTATTACCTGGAACTGGAACTTTCCTCCTTTTTTTTTTTTTTTAAATACGCAAAGTAAATGTTTAGCAATTTGTGGATACAGTGTAGTGTAAGTAGGGCCGAATAATACCATAATAATGTGAAGAAGTTGGCAAAGAGAACAGAAATGTGTTTTTTTTTTAAAAAATCTGGGCACATTTTGGATTTTTTTTTTCTTTTTTAACCCAAAACAAGAACCGGATACAACGCAGAAATTGAAGTTACGTAAATTCTGCTTCGAAAAAGTAAAAAACAGTCAGTACAACTAATCTCAGGAACCATTTCTCCACTCTTATCCTGTCTGAAAATCCAAAGGGCCTCAAAGGGCATTTGTAGTCCGACTTATAAGGAAATGATTTTAGGAGGTTTTGTCAAATTTTCTCTCCAACTCTGAAGAATTAATAGAGGATGTGCAGTCACATTGTCCCCACGGTTTACACCACCATGTTGGATGGCAAACATCCAGTGATAACCACCGCAAGCCGAGCATGTACACACGACTAAACCATAAATCCGGCATAAACACACACACAGCTAGTATGGATCCGTTATCAAACACTCACAAAATAAATCTGAAATAGTTGGATCGAGTTTTGTTGAACATCTGGAAGGTGAAGTGAGGAGAAGATATGGCCAGAAGTGTTGTCTAGTTGGGATTAATGATTACTATAATCTCTGCATTTCATTGATGCAGTATTTCAAAGAGACGCTCAGCAATGTACATGAAAGTTCTGTATATGATTGGAAAATTATTCATAAATGTATCTGTAAATGTGCTTTTATCCCTCTCCTACCACTTCTGGCTGCGACTTCGTGTCCACACATTTCTCTGTGTAGACGTTGCTGTCGCTGCCCCGTATTAAGCAACCAGACTCTCCTATTTTGTAATCTCCTTAAAACGATGCTATTAAATATGTGCCGCTACGGCTGGACAATAACTTTAAAATAGCAAGATGCTCCGCTGTTACAGTCATGTTTACTTCCGTAAACACGATGATGTCACTTACGTTGTCGTATCTTTACCATGGTCTTTTGATCAAGCGGGACACTTTAGATGGATTCCCAGCCCTTTGTCTCACAGCTACAATCCATTTGTCCCATCTCTGTGTGTTGTCTGATAGTCTGTAGAACCACAAGCCGTCTTTTGGCCGTGTATATTGCTACACCTGAATGCGGAGCATTAAATCACCATTTGACTCGGAGGAACACCCCCCATAATACAATCTGTCCAAGTTTAACTGTCTGTTGCAGCAGCTTTACATTTTTTTTGTCTTTGTTCAAAATCCACAACAAAATAAAACACTATTTATAGTGTTGATATCATTAATACAAAATAAATGTAATAATGATGTCAATCATGGTCATCCGGGAATGAAAGTCATTGAAATGCATCAAGATTCATTTTAGTTACATGCAATAAGATTAAACATCATGACACCCATAAAGATGATATAATTATACCTATTTGTGTATATTATATATAT
>JBAMHX010000010.1:22941815-22951866 GCA_037177515.1 Pseudomugil tenellus
GATCCGATTAGTCGACTAATCGAAAAAATAATCGATGACTAATCGATTATCAAAATAGTCGTTTGTGGCAGCCCTAATGAACAGTGAAATAATGAAGCTACACCTAACTGGGGGTATGTATCAGCAAGAATATGGCCATACGATATGCAAAGCAAAACAGGCGATGCGATATATTGTAATGCGATAAACAAGGTGATAAATTGCAATTTTTCTTTACTAAAATGTAACACACTCTTTGTGTACAAGATAAAAAATAAATTAAAATCTGCCTCATGAGTAAAAATATACTCATAAAAAGATCGATAGTTATTTTGCATATGATATATTTGTCTCTGTTAAGAAATTGCGATATATCGATAATTTCCTTTCACCTAAAGCAAAACTGTGACAATATTTCAAGCCACTCAGAGTCTCTTGTTCCCACAGCAATCAAAGTTGCCACAAAAAGAAATATGTGCTAAACAAATAGAAACTCTAGACCAACCTGAACTGAGACATATTGTTACAGAAAGAGCACGGAGATGGGATTGCGATAAGAAAAACTAGTCACTCAGGTTATCAACCTCGCGCCACCGTGTTTATTCCACATCTAAGTCCAGAAAATTAACCCTCCGCTGACACACTTTCTGGTTTGCTCCTTGACATCATTGGTGCCTTATCCTGCTTTTATGTGTGCAGCCAAATGCGAATCCCGCACAGGCTGCAACAAGACATGGAATTTGCGGACAAGAGCCTGATACGTGATCATTTCGTTGCTGGTGCAAAAACTCTGCTCCCTCAGGAAGGAGGGGGGTAATTTGTGTCTGTGGAATGCATGACATGATATAAACAGCACATGCATTTGGAGCAGCAGAGCGACCAAATGGTCACCGCTAAGCTCAAGTAGACCCCCCTTTTTAATCTGTCACCCACCATGCAAAAGTGCCTTTGAGCAACACGCTGAATCCTTTTTCATGCTCTATAAATGAAGCTGAACTCTGACCTCTTTCGTTATGAATACACCTTTGTTCAGCTCACGGAGGTGTTTGCAGCATTAGTTTATCTTTTCCAGGAATTTTTTTGGACTCAAACCAAGTGGAAATGTCCGCAAAAACAACCTATTTGTGTTTTAAGTTGTTGTCATCTAAACCTGCTCAACTACCTCACCATATTTGTGAAAGGCTGCTAGACTTGAACAGGTAAAGCGGAGCTTTGCGCCTCTGTAACAGTAACAACTAAAAACAGCTACTACGAGCTGGAGTTATTTCTGAATGAAAACACAATTGAGTGCGTTAAAACCTTTCCTGTGGAGATTAAAGAAGCAGGCGGGCTGAAGAGGCTTTACGGGGTCAAAACTGAACAGTCGCATTTGGACAAACTAGTGTCCAAAACACGAACCGTAGTCTGGAAACACAATGAAAGATGAAAGGATTTGAGCCGCTTTACCCACCTCATTGTTCGGCCAGAGTGGAGGTCCTCTCCTCGAAGGCAACTTCGGCTGACTTCAGGAGTGAAGCCCGGCTTTAAAAGTCACACTCGTGAAATTAAGAAGGAAAATAAAGGACAGAGAGGGGGCCAACCTAACCAAATATTCAGAAGAAAGAAAGCGCATCTACACCCGCAAACGGGGTAGCCACCAACAGGATAAAGGAGCACACCTCGACGATTTCCTGGTTGTTGGGAGCGGGAGAGGAGGAGGGTGAGGAGGAGGAAGAGGAGGAGTGCGGGTAGATACAGTAGTGGAGCGGGCTTGTCAACTCCAATCACTATCCCACAGTGGTTTCTGTACGAGTGAAACGCGGCTGCGTGGAAACCCCCCCACGCTTCAGGTCTCACACTTCCAGGTGTTTTTTACGCCCCTGCTCGGGACAGTCCAGTCTTCTGCTCCGGTGGGTTTTTGTCGGTCCGTGGGTCGCGCGGTGGGACTATGTAAATTCATTGGAGTCTGGCCCAACCCGCCAGCTTCAAAGTAGGCTACAATCCCACGGTGCGTTCAGGTACACCTAGTAAAAAATCCTCCCCGGGAACGTGACTGGTTTTTCAGGCTTTTGTTGGATCAGATTAAATGCCTGAACTGCTAACACGTTATTTTAAATAAATATTTAAGTTTTCCCTTTAAATTGGATGTATATCCTCTAAAACAAATTAGAAACAGTTTATAATGTAATTTAATTCATTTAATTAATGTAAGACATATTTAATTTACAGGTATAGCTGATTAATTATCGTTCATATGCTCCAACAAAAGTCATATTTTAAATTTTATTGCGTAAAAAGCAATGATCAAATCATATAAGTCTAATATACAAATATGTCAAGTTTGTTTTGTATAGTAGTATCACATCTATATCTGTAGTTTATTAGGACGAAACAAGACAAACCCTTCATATAATATCTAATAGATTTCCATTACATTAATAAAATATATTTCCATTCACTTTATGCTCACAATATCCAACAAAACTTACTTTAAATGCAGATGTGCTGCTCTTGTTGCAGCAAGACTAGTTCAACATGAAGGAAATATCCCAAATTCTCATTTTCTTACTGTACCTGAAGGTAACATCTTATCCAAGCCATTGGGCCCTGCCATGCACTCCACTTCGCCCTACTGGCTGTTTGTGAGACTTCAGCTTCCTATTAGCTACTGAAGCCGCGGGGGGGCCTCAGACAGACTTTCTGTAGCGTTTAATGAGTAATGCGGGTGGAATGAAAACCAACATAGCGATACTTTCTGGTACAAGGAGCAACAAAAACTCCGAGCAGACTCCTTACACAGCACATTTTTATGCGCTGAGATACTGCATTAAAGCGTGCGGGAGGATGCAAAAGGGGTGCATTGAGTCTGTTTGGCATGTGTAAACAGCCATGGAGCAAATATGTCCGGTTTCACTCCACTTTCAAACAGATAAGATGAGTTCCCTGAAAGGCTGCTGGCATTTCATTGTTTTTGGAACATTTGTGTCCCCTGTTAACTGTGCTGTCAGCCACAGCACAGAATGCCTAGTGTGAGTCTGTTCTCAATGTGTGGATGTGTTTGTGTGACCGGTGATGGCTCAGACCCAAATGAGTTGGTTGTGTTCCCGTAAAGTAGCTTGTAAAGAGTCAGAAACAGTCACACAGTAAACCGAGGCTTCTCCTGCACCCCTCCCTTTAACCACAGCTTTGTGTCCACAGCTTGACGTCAGTCGGTCAGTCAACTCCATCCACAGCCTACAAAAAATCTCATGAACAGCAGCAGAGGTGCCCACATGACACATGATGGCCACTGAAGACATTCAGTGGTGTCACTGTCTGAAATAAGCTGCTAAAAAGGCAAAACAGAAGGTTCAAAGCTTGACTGAAGCCAGGCTGAACAAACATCCATCTGCATTTCTTTATCGCTGTCAAATTACATAGACAACACTTGTACATGTTGCATTAGAGATTTCAGGACTTACAGTCTTGAGGCAGAGTTTGAAAGCCTGATTCTCCACTGCTGTGAGTAGCAGACAGAAAAAGAGAATAAAACTGAACTTCAACCAAGAAAACAAAGTGTCAGGTTGGCAAGAGTTAGGCAGGAGGATTAAATGTAACAGTATGAACCCGGAGTGTATTTTAAAATCTCCTTCCATGTCTTTGATGGGGAGGGGATGTGACCGGAGGAGGGGAAAATCTGTAAATGGGAGCAAGACTGTTCACTAAGAGGTCTGGAGGCCAGCCAAGCAAAGGCCAGCGAAGGGATTTTAGAGAGAATCCTCAGAGGGAAAATGGGGCCATTACACAGTGACAATGGATGCTAGGCTGCTAAAAACATCATGTACTGTTTTCTTACATATATTTATATAGTATCGTAAAAGCAAAATCTGAATGGTTAAAAGAATGTTACGTATAAAAGAAATTATAACAGCAGGAAAATGTTAACATGAAGAGCCTACTTGCAGTATGAGATACAGACAGAAATGAGCTGTTAAAGAAAATATCGGTTTGTGGAAAAACTAAACACACCTGATGTTTCAACACCTTGCAGAGACACTTTTAGTGATCGTGACAATAAGTAAGTCTTTTTAGTGTAGAAGGATAGAAGAATTTTGGCCCACATGCATTATTTATCCCGAGCCTTTAACCAGTTTGTCCACTCCAGAACACTTCGGTGTGGTTGAAGTTTGGATATTAAATGAATCAATGTGATGAATTTCTTTCATGATCAGAGATTACCTTGTAGATTTGCTGCTGTTGGATTACTGTTTTCCTGCAAAGTCAAGCTTCAGACTAGTTTTACTGTCACATGGTCTCACATTTAACTTGAATACTTCGCAGTGGAGTGGACGACTCATAGACTGCATGGGCCTGTGGCTGCAAAACATGTTTATTTAGAAAGCTTGAAATGTTGGATCATTCATTCATTCATTTATTTATTCATTCATTCATTCATTCATTCATTCATTCATCTTATTTCTTAATCCAGTCCATGGTCATGGGGAAGCTGGAGTCCCTCCCAGTAAAGAGCATTTTGAGAGGCAGGTGCACCTTGGAGAGGTCACCAGGCTTAACATCAGTGGTTTAATTTTATTCAAATGTTATATTTATCATATCATATATAATAATATTTTGCTACAGTAGAAAAACGCAGTTCTTTCCTTTCTAACACTGTTTGAGAGGATAGGTTTAAATTCTCACGCAATACTTTTATCTTCCACTAGATGGCAGTGCGTCCTTTATATCTGACACTCAGGTGTATCTGTGTTGCACATTGGGTCTCATCATCACAGTAACTGTACTACATGTTTTCATTTTATATAAATAATCTGTGTGGAAATACTTAGTTTGTGTTAATGTGTAGGTTAATTTAATCTGGTCTTAATAATTTAATCTTGATTTAGATAGGCCTATGATAACTCCTGATGTGTTTTATTAGTCTTCAGGCATCAAATTCAAAATGAATGAAAACAAACAAATGAGACACACATATAAATACAAATTAAAAACAAAACATTTAATAAGATGAAAATGGATTAAAATTAATTGTTTTTCAGTTTTTATTTAAATTTGAGGTTGTATGCATGTGCATAAAGTTCTATTCATTGAATTTATATCTAAATATCCATCCAGATTCTTGCTTTCCTTTTTTAATTAAAAGGTGTAATATTTTAAGTGATCTTTTAATTAACAACACAAAAATAAATTAAAGTTTGCATCCATAAAGTAAACTAATTTAAATTGTTCCAGCTTACATTTAAAATATCTTGAAATACTAGTAAGGAATAATATAATGATCTAATGTGGTTAAAACAATGATAAATAATCAATCCAATCCATTTTAATTTGGAAACATTTTAATCATTCATTCATACAAATGATGAGATTCTGAAAACTCCATTTCCAGGTACAAATATAATTAATATTTGTCATGATTGGTGGAAACATTCACAACTAGCTTAGCTAAAACTTAGAAATCTTCAGGCCCTGAAATCCTGGATGCGGCCCTGTTGGCCTGACAACAGCGCCATTTATCCAGACGCACGTCGCAGATTAACGTAGCCTAATCATGATACAAACAGCACTGGACCATGACCCCCCCTCCCGCCCTCCTGCCCCCCTCCCCACTGTTTTGACTGTGTGTTTGTGCTTTACGTGACTCGCACTTAAAGAGCGATGAGTGCCCCCTCCCCCCCCCATCCTTGCCCCCAGCAGCTCTGACACCCGGACCGTGGCACTGCTTGAAAACAAACTGCGACGGAGGCTCCGGTTTCAGGAGTCCGGTCGATGCTCTGCAGGGTGTCGCGTTGCGCGGAGGGCTGGATGGATGCATGGCTGATCGCTATCATAATCACACTTCCCTCCTGTTATCGCTTACCTTCTGAATAAAACATCTGCCTTCCTGCTCATGGGTTGCACACCCACCCACACCCCCTCTGGAGGGGCGAAGCTTCTTGAAGTGCCTTTGAGATGAGTGAAGTAACACGGGACGGTGTGGGCTAATCAGGCCCCCAAAGTTGTTTTTATCTCTGGCATCTCCAGCTTTTCAAAGGCTCTTTTCCCAGGATGCTGCAGCTGCGTTTCATTGTTCAGATGTGTTATTTGACCCAAAACAAACTTTAGATGTGCTTTTTTGGTCCATAGTGTGAAAAAGATCTGTGTCGTTTCCAGATGCAAACATCTGTATACCCGTCAGACTTTGACAGAAACGGTCACATATGTTTGCACATCTGTTTTGCTAAAGAACAAGTTTTGCAACTGCACTATTTCTAACCATCTATTATTATGGTATAGTCTAAGTTTTGCATGATTTCTTTTTTAATTATTATGCACATTTATTTTTTGTTTGGATATTAATTTAAATCAAATCTCATTTAAATTTCATTTCTGCAGTCTGATTTGAGTTGTTCTGAAACCCACATATTTCTGGAATAAGTCATTTTATCAACATGTGGCTGCTTTACAGTGAACACAATGACATCATGTAGTTTTAAATGCAACACCAATTAAGAGCTGGAAGTTTTAATGTAAAGAAGGGTGGAAGTCAAATTCAGCCGAACTTTGCTGCATCCAGAGCATATGTCATACGTTACCTCCGCCCTGTACAGATGTTTAAAAAAAACAACTGGATATAAAGTCATGTGGATTTGAAATGTTGATTACAAAGTTGTTTTTTTCCCGCTTGTATGGACGAGGGCTTTCTGGGGTGGATTACTGTCATGTTCTTTAAACAGGACTTCCCAAAAAGAGCATAAAACACCTGCAACTCATCCAGATGTTGCTGCTACAGCTTTAAATAGAAGTAAAAGATCTAAACATATCACAACAGTTTTAACATCTTTACACTGGTTTCCAGTCAGTCACAGGATAGATTTTAAAACCCTGCTGATTGTTTATAAATCCCAGAACGGTTTAGGACCAGAAAACATCTGTCATATGTTCAGAGGATATAAACCAATCAGAGCTTTTAGATCCAAAGACTCATTTAGTCCAGACTAAACATGGAGAAGCAGCATTTAGCCGTTATGCTGGAAACCAGTGGAACAAACTGCCAGTAGAGATAAAACTTTCACAACATGTAGACATTTTTAAATCCAGGTTAAAAACTTTTCTTTTCTCTTCCAGCTATAAATAAAATCTGCACAGTAACTTTTTAATTATGTACTTTTTAACGATTTTAATTTATTATGATTCTTGCTGTTTTTATTCTTTATTTTATTTGTTTCAACATCTGTAATGCTTTTAATGTTTTTATGTAAAGCACTTTGAACTGTGTACATGAAAAGTGCTATACAAACAAACTTGCTTTGCCTTTCGCGGTCTTATGTGGGTTTTTAATCTTTTTAAACGTTACCTGTGCAAAATTGGCTGCCATCCAAGCTGTCATCATCATCACCTTTAATATTTATTACTACATCTAAGTACACCCGTGTTTTGAACTTTTTACTGCACCCGAGTGAATTTGAGATTTGGCAAATAAAACTTACTACCTACTGCAATTAAACTACTTTTTATTGCATTGAAATATTAGTTCAACTTGAGGTCACATGTACAATTCATGAAGTTTGTTCTTCCATTAAAATCACGACTAGGTTGAAAAATGCACCTGAAGCAGTTTTTATAGCCAAGAACTTCATGTTTCCCTATAAAGTTACAAAATAAACAATTTAAGCCAAATCGCTCTTATTGCAAAATACAAAGTTAAGAAATCAGATGAAGCCAGAAGGCTTTCAGCAGCTGCGGTGTCCTTGGGCTGCCTATGCAACATGTCTGCAACTCCATCTCCTCAAATGGCCTTGAGCATGAGCAAAGAAGTATTTCGACAGTTTAAAAAAAGAAAAGAAAGTCATTTTCAGAGCTGAAACTAGCTCTCCTGGTGTTGCTATGCTCCCTCTGGCAGGACTCACCTGAGAACAGTAAATCAGCGTGTTGCCCACACACACAGATCCTCTACAGGTGCTGGCCTTATGGGCACGCCTGGACCAACAGTCATGCAAGGTGCAAAACATCTGATGTTAAGATGTCAAGAAGACAAACTTGCACAGCAGGCAGGAATGTTGGGATTGGTTGCATGTGATGATGCAATTTTCACAGGTTAATGTGCATTTCAGACGAGATCTACATCTCAGAATCAATAATCAAAACTATGAAATGCACATTTTCTTTACTGACACTTCACTAAATTTGCGAAAAGCACAGAGGTAAGATGCTGAACGCCAGAGAGAAGTAAGTCGACACTCGCTGATGAGCTATTAGGACGATTAACAAAGTGGTCAGGAGGGGCCGAGCGGCAACCTGAAATGTAGAGAGGAGGGTGTGAAGTGACAGTCAGCACATCTGGTCTCATCAATAATGCAGGAGGCCTTTAAATGGCAGTTTGTCGTATATTGAGCGCTTCTGACTGAAATCAAGCCCGACACCCAAGATGCTGCCAAGGGAGAGTGAAAAAATGGTGGCAGAGGAAGGGGGAAGCTGGAAATGAAACTGAGAGGGAGGAAAAAAAAAAGCTTTTCTCTGAGGTTTTCACCTCAACATCTGATGTTCTGAGCTATGAATGAACAAGACAGTCAAGTGAAATGTGTTAGCACGTGTAACATTTAGCTTACAGGGACACAGAAAAATGGAAGATATGGTAACAAACTGCACAACATTTGCATCTATTCATGACTTTTATTATTAAAATGAAAAAGAGACAAAGAAAAATCAGCCACTTCAGTGTGTTTCCAAACAGTTAAAACATCTTTTCCGCACTTTTGCTCCCTCAAAACAACAAAAAGTTGATGAAAATGAAAATCCACTGCCTACCAAACTTTAAGCTGAGCATCTTTAAAGAGTTCATTTTCCTGTAATCAGAGGATTTCTCAACACAACGATGACAGAATCCCCCCTGAGGAACATTTTAGAAATGTAGCGGTCTTTATTCACGGGCTTCGACTTCTTCTTCCCCTTCCCACTTTTGGGAACTTCCGTCCACATCTCCTTCACATTCTCCAACACCATGTTGCAATGCCTGCCACGACAGTAAGGATGCAGGCTGTTAGAATCATCTCTAAGCAGGTCTTATGAAAAGGTTGCATTTTCTCGTTATGATGGGTGACATACAGCATTAGGCTCAATTTATGATCGGCAACATGGTTTTGTGATCTTATAATGTTCATAAACTTTGAGGTAATTAACAGCATGATGTTTTTCAGTAAACAGTTCTACTTCACAATAATACATTTGTAAATGTTATTTATCAGATCTGATTAATCCCCCTGCATCAATTAATACTTTCACTTAACACAGAAACATGGAAACCAAATAAACAAACTAAAGAAAGCCAAACAATATGAAATTAAAAACCAGCAGGCCCAAACTCTCAACTTTTAGGCTTACAATGGTAAAAACTATTCTAATTTTAATTAGAATATGTATATGCGCGCAGTGTGCCCCCTTTTTTGTCTTGTTTTTTCATGGTAAAGGTTATTAAAATGTGTTGTAACAAGTGGACAATTAGTAGTAGTAGAGGTGTGATTATTAAATAATTAAATAATACATTAAGTCTGTCGTAAAAACTGCAATACGGTGCTGTTGACTAGCCTAACCGCAGGACGTGACGAGCAACCGCCACCACCGCAATCGCCCATGCCCGAGACTTCGTGCAGATGCTGAACTTACACGCAACCTGCAGGAGGAGCCCATCGATAGCAACTCCTCTCCAATACCACATGAGGTAAACATGTTGGTTTTTCTAGCGCGCAACAAAGATGTGACAACCGGAGTCTAAGTGGTCGGTCTTTAAAAGACTTTTTTTTTTTATTATAAAGAAATTACTATTTCCTTTAACACATCCCGACGTTTTGCACTTGCTTGCACCGTTCCTAACACTTTTGTTCTACTATGCATATGGTTTGCACTTAAAAAGGCTATTTAGCTAAAATATTTAGTTAATCTGTTGTTGTTTGACAACGTATAGGGCTGCCACAATTAGTCGACTAGTCAGGATTATGTCGACTATTTTAATAGTCGACAACTAATTTAGTAATCGAAGCTTCGTTATTTTAAAAAGAAACCTGCAGCGGCATTTCCACTGCCGCCTCTGCGTTTCTGTCCATGGCACACATGCGCAGTA
>JBAMHX010000010.1:22961675-22996681 GCA_037177515.1 Pseudomugil tenellus
CCCCTATTGATTCAAATAACAGAATATTATAATCATACAAGCTTTGGCACAACATATGGGTTCAAATATATAAACCAGGAATGTTTCAGTTGTGGAGATTTGCAGTCTTTGTAATGGCTCCCTCTGCTGTAAGACAACCACCTGACGAGCTTTGACACCTTCAGACATCTGCCTGGGCTTTGCAACTCAAACTACCTCTTAAATTAACAACAAAGTAAAACAATTATAAAATAATAAATAAAACAACACAAAGTTAGTGTTTAATCTATTTGCTTCTTCATCCTTACACCTCGACGGTCCACATGTGCAACAAGAAAGAGCAATTGTTCTGCTCTGAGCGTCATGCTGTGATTCTCATTAGTGGCAGAGCAGCGTAAAGATTGTTTCCGGGGCATTCTGTGCTTCCTAAATCTCTGTGTCCGTACAGGACAAACTGTGGATGTAAAAAGCCCTGGGAAATTCCTGAGAGCATGAGCTGCTTGACTGACAGTAATGCCTCTTTACTGGGCGTGTCATCTGAAATCACAAGTGTTAACACTGTCATTATTAGAATTTATGCCTTAGACTTTATGCAGGTTGCTAACAGGTAGGATCATTTTCTATCTTTCTGTTTAAATTCTGCCTTTTACAAAAAAAACTGTTATAACATTACAAAATAAAGTGCTTACTGTTGAAATTGCCCATGAATGCAACACCCAGAGAGTCACCATTGTGGCTTTTAGTGTGTGCCCCTACCACACCCCAGCCACGACCTTCGAACACAGTCCCGTCTCTTCCAACAAGAAAACTGAAAGATAGTTTATTAACATCCAACATTGTGAATTTTTCCTCAGGAGAATCTCCTCATCCAAAATGAGCACATTTTAACAATAAAAGCAAATGAGTTACTTACTTATAACCAATGTCATCAAAGTCTCTTTGGTTCATATGTGTTCTCTGGATGCTAACAAGATGGTCCTTACACTCCGCCAGGCTTTTGCAGTTCAGGAGTGCAGTGTGGTGTATTATAACTCTTTTTGCTGAACCTTTTAGAGTTTCCTGTTGTTTTGGGGCAGCTGCTCCCCACTGCAGCCTTGATACAATGCTCACTAAAAAGCAGACAAAAGGATACTGTTATAAAATAACTAAAAGTGGAATTGTAAAAATAAAAAAAGCTCTCTTTTCATACCTGTTTGCTCCATGTGTCGAGTGGTGATGACTGACTGATGGCAGCAGACTGTACTTATCTAAGGTAGTTTAGGAAGGCGTGTTCGTGGAAAGCACGCCTCTCGTGTTCTTTGTTGTTGCACGTGGAAGCATGCAAACAAGTTATTTTCCAGCTGGTCTCGCTTGGCAGAGAAAGTTGCCCAACCCGTTGTTAGGAATATACAGAGCACATAAAAAGAGGAAGCGAGACTGAACATTGCTCGAAGATCGCTCACAAAGGCAGAAAAGCTGTGGTTGTTTCTTTCACATGGCTCAAGAATGGGTTCTTCATCGTACGGTAACATGTCTGGGAATCTAAAGATGAAACCGGTAGTGGTCGTTTTGTAACATGGAGTTTATTGAATGAAAATACGTCTAATCCTAGTGTTTGCACAAACCTCTTTTCCAGAAAAGCTTCCTAGTGTGCAATAAAAGCTCATCAGAAGCTGATTTTTAATTAATAAAAAAATTCTCCTGCAGTCAAAGCGAATGTTACACACATCCAGAAATGGTTTCTGTCATTTGTCTTACCCTTTAAAAAATTATCTGGACTCTTTGAGTTTTTCCCTAAAATTACACATCATCGATGTTAAAATACCAAAGTTCTTTTTTTTTTACTTTGCATATATTATTATTTGAAATAGTTCAGTAAAAATAGTGAGCCTATCACTGCTCTGAAAGCCACATTTTTTGGTGGATCCACCTTTTATACCCAATCCTGGCACTCTTACCTGCCACCAGTTAATCTGCAGAGCGGCGTTATGTCAATATAATTCCTTTAGCATGACTTTGTCTTTTATTCTTAAAATTCCCATGTTGACTGTGTGACTTTTTAAAATAATTTATCATGTTTTTCTACCAAAAAATGGGAAGAACCCAGTTCCCTTGACCAGAACTGAGAAAAAACCTTGTTTCCAGGACTAATGACTGTTCACAATAAACTAAACAGCTAAACAGAAAATGTTTGATATTATTTCATTACATCCAACAACTGAACTAACAGTATGACTTAGTCATGATAAATGTATTGCCACATTGTAGTAGATTATAGTGCATTTAACTTCATTCTTATTGTGGTGAGAAGACCTGCATCTGAATGAGTCATAACCCAATGACTCATATCTGGGAAAACCAACACTGTGTTATCCAGCTGACAAACTCACGCCATGGAAATCTGTTTGATAAAGTGATGGCAGTAAAAGGAATTCAGAGCCATTCAGATCTGGCAAATTTCTTTGAAGTGATGCTGAGTCACTTGGAAATGCCGAAGAACCTTAGATGACGCATCAGATTTGTTCTGTGTGCAGAGGGGAGACAGAAGTAACCGCATGGCACTAACAGGAGTGGTTATATTTTCTAAATGTGACCACTGAACATGCCCCCGTCTCAAAGATCAAAGAAAAGATCATTTAATGTTTGGAAAAAAACTGATTTTTAATAAAACTAATAAGCCATCTAAAAAAAACTGTTTTAATCCAACAATACAAGTTTAAAAATGACAACTGCTAAACACATTGTATTCACAAAAGTTGTGTGTCCAACTCAGACTTCCTGTTGTGATATTACAGGATCTGTTTGACAAAGTAGGAATGACAGTCTCTGTAAATGAAATTCAAATGGGAATATAAGCAAACTAAACATGGATATGCAAGAGCACAGACTAATGTGCAGGTTTTACTCTGTCCATCGGTGTCCACAGTGAGGGGCCGTGCAGACGTAGTACAGACGCATAGCATCCTGTGTGGGATAGAAAACAACGCCATTTAGAGTATATCTTAGATTGAATTAATTCAAGGCTTTAAATCAAACAACTTAACAGAAGATTTCATGTTAACATTATCAATCTAATAATATTTTCTCAATTAACTCTGGCACAAAAAAAGTAAAACATGTCCAGTCCTGTTATGGCTACAGTGGGGATGATGGCCGAAAGAAAAATCCTGAGCCTGAACAATTTTAAGGATGTTCTTCAAAGAACATGACAATAATCATATAAAATATTAGCACAATTTAAAAATACAGAAAACATTACAACTTTTTTCTACAATAAGCTGTTTGAAATGTCTACCCAAAAATTGTTTTCTTATTTGCTTAAAAGAAAAAATACACACACAAAATTAGACACATAAAATGTGCAAGATCATTTTAAGTATTTTAACCGCTTACCCGTCTTTTGCCAGAGCCATGTATTATATAATGTATTATATTAGTATCTATCTATCTTACAATATGGTCCTTACACGTGTTAAATATCCACTACAGAAGTGAATATACTGTAACTATACTAAAACATTTACAATAACTTTTAGAAATGTTATAAAGACATAGGTCTGTATGTCAGATTTAATACACCAGCAATGCTTTTGAAGGCAATTTGTAGAAGTTCGGAAGCAGAAGTTTTTTGTAAACCGCATTATTTACGAACCCCCCATCATTATCGATGATGCATTAAATACATTCTACTTTTCATCTATTTATAACTGAATTATGTATCCAGTAGCCTACTGTTCATTATTTGAAATTAAAATGTTATTTTGATTTAAAAAAAGCCTACATCTTAATAAGTGAATGCATTTTTTTTCTCTGCACTCTTTAGAAACGTTATCTGATGGTTGTGATGTGTTTTTCATTGCAGGTCTGCCAGGTGAAGCAAACCAGCTACTAAAGTAACTGGAGACTAGACAGACAAACACAAATGATTAATCAGAAAAAAGAAAGCGAGACAAAAACACTATCAGCAGGATGAGAGAGCTTTATGTTCTCACACAGGGTCAACCAGGCAGCGAGGCCAACCAGTAGGACCTATCAGGTCCATCAGATTTAACAAACAACAGCTGATAAATGACACCTCAAAGTGGTCACATGATGCTTCTGATCAAGAGTGCAGAGAACATAGTGCGACACAAAAAAGTTTTAATTCTTCATAATAAACAACGTCGCCGACCTGATCCGATCAACCTGACAGATCCACCATGTTGGTGGATTTTTTTTAAAACTCTAGTTTTCATTTATTTTCATGTCTGTGAAGGATTTAAAAGCTCAGTAGTCTATTAAATAAACTGTTTGCTACGAGTGCAGAAGAAGTGATTTGCTTTATGGTACCAAGCATGTTATTGCTTTACGGCTTTGAGAATAAAGACTTTTTATTTTCTCTGCACTCTTCATCACAAGCATAATTTGACCACTATGTTGTCATTCATCAGCTGTTATTCGGCAAACCTGGTGGCCCTGACAGCCTCTCTGCCTGATGATGCACTGAGGACTTCCAATTATTATCTCTGCTGCTTATTTTCCATGTATTGGACAGTACTGGCATCATTAATCTATTTCTCCTTTTTTGCAGGTTTTATTTCTCATTTCTTCCTTTTTTTGCAGGTCTTATTTCTTATTTTCCTTTATCTGCAGGTCTTCCTGGATAGAAGCTGCAATGTATATTAATCTGTCTTTCCTGTCCTCTCTGACTCCACGAGTCAAGGCAGAGGGCTTCTGCCGGAGGTTTTGCCTCCCTGTTACAAGTAAGTTTTCCTTCCCACTGTCGCCTCATGCATTTGCAGGATGGGAGATTGCATCGAATCTTCATCAAAGTCAATATTTGATACAATCTAGCTGGTTCCCTCTGTGAAGCGCCTTGAGACGACGTTGTCGTGAAATGGCGCTATACAAATAAAGTTGAATTGAATTAATTGATGGTCTCTGTGGAAAAGCGTCCTCATCTTTGCTCATTGTTGACTTGCTTTCTGATTTCTATTTTGATTTCTTCCTTAATTCCTTTTCTGCATTTGTCTGTCTCTTCTCCAATGAATTTAGTATTAAAGCAGCTAATAAATAACACGTCACAGCCATCAGAGGCTTCTGAGGAAGAGTGCAAATAAATAAATGAACAAGCTGGTTCAAGTATTCACAGAGAAACACCTTTCAACGATCAAAGGTGCCTGACTTTGCAGAAACCAGCATTACCTCAGCCTTCATGCTGTGTGATTGGAAGAACACTGCCTCCTTGTGACCACATCTGAGAAGAAACATGAAAGAAGCACAATTTTGAAAAATCCCCACCATCACATCCAGCCATTGTCACACCGCCGTATTTAACGCTTTACTGAAGCTTAAAAGTATGTTTTTCTACAAGAGTGATTGTTCCTCTGCAGCTAAAAATACTTGACTTAAAATATGTAATAAATATAATAAATAGATTATTCATAAGTGATGCACAGCAGCTAAATGGCAACAAACTCACCTAAAATTTGGTTCCTAAGTTAAATAATAAAGATTGATTGATTCTTGTATTTCCACTATAACTGCTTTCTGTACTGAAGAGTAGCAAAGGCCGCCTGTACCGTCTCATGAAGGCAACATCGGTTATAATCGGTTATAATTAATGGATTTGTAACAAGGTTATTAGAATGTGGCAAAAACTTACTTTGGACAGGGGTGGTCCTCTGTTCTAGGTAGTGTTGGATCCTGGGCGACATCAGCGATGATTTGTGTCAGTTCACTGAGGAAAAACAAGTTTATAAGGGCAAAATGAATCAATAATATGAGACTTCAAGAGAAAAAAGTAGCATAAAATTGCTAATGTAAGCACAATTTAGACAATCCTGTCTTAAATGTGCAGCCGCTCGTTCTCACTTTGTAGTCTGAGTATGTAGATTACAAATCTCTCAAAGTTTAATTACATGGCAAAACAATTGTTCATTGTTTTATTGAAGTTTCCATAAGAGCGTCTACTTAATGTGGACGTAGATGTGTTTGCAGTACAGTAAAGAATTAACATATTTTCTCACATCAAGACAGCAGAAGCAGGTCCCATAGAGTTTCTAAGCTATGCCACCTAATGTATATAAATAAATGTGGGTAATAATAATAGAGTACTATCAAAAGTAGTCGTGCAACAATAGTGACAGCTGTAAAATGACAGTAGCTTTTGTTTTAACATTGTTGTGATTACTTACTCAACCTCGTGGGTAATCTTGTTAACATATATGCAGCTGTTGTCTGCCTCTTGTTGGTAGTCACAGTTCCTGCACTGTAGGTTCAACAGAAAAGCAGAAAACATGTTTGTAGAAATATACTTTTTCACTGTGCAGCGTGGTAAAAAAGTGTCATATTTCAAGAAGGGTAAATGGCTGTTTGGGGCAACATCAAAGGACATCATAACAAATAACATATGCATGAAAATCACTCATAGTTGTATCCAGACAGGAACAACACAGGCTTTTATTTCTTGTGCTACTTCTAACTTACATTTTAGAAGGCTAAGCAAAAACGTACTATGGCTAGTACATTTGTTTCTCAAATACTACTACCCTGTATATATTAGACGTGTTTCTACTTTAAAACACCTGATTCATACTAATTAACTTCCCATCTACTTGTTTCCAAGTCTGTAACTATGTGATGTCTAACAAAATAAGGGGTAATAGCTACGGCTATATACAAACCAGATACTTACTGCATACAGCAGGATGCGGTTCTCCTTGTCTTCTTTAGGATATAACATGTTATTACTATGGATGGAAACAAGACGAATGGTTATTTGTTTTTCATTTCCTTTATGTACACGTTATGCAGAAAACATGCTAACGTGTACTTATCATTTTAAGTAGCTAGTTGCTAATTAAGTAAACTTCCATGTCTTTGCAGAGCCCCAGACCCACCATTCTTGACAAAACCGTATCCCAACAAATCCTGGCTCGTATGTTCCACCGTCTAAATCCATCGAGAGGGTCTTTGTAAAATAAAAACTATAAAATGTCACACAGCAACCCAGCTCTAGTGCTACTTTTACAAAATACGATCTGCGCGCATGCGTAAAACGAGGCGAACGTTAAAGACTTCCTCGTCTCGTTGTTTATTGGCGGATAACAAACAACGAACTGATGCACTACTGCCGCCAACTGGTGTGGTGTGTGAACAACAATGTTTCACATAAAATCTAATAAAATCTCCAACTAACAAGTCGGTTCTAGAAGATAATGAAACACAGTCTTAAAACTTTAACACATTGAGTTCTGCATCAAGCAGTAAGGTTGAATTTCAGGTAATAAAATGAATGAAAACAAGGAGGTCACCATCTAACACATTGGAAAGGGTGCACTCTGTACCATCAAAGATGCTGAAAAGACTTTATAAGCTGGACGTTCCTGCTGCTGGTTCGCTGGAAGTAACGGTATCTGTGGTGTAATACAATGATTTTAAATGATTATTTCCTTAGATTACAGCTTATTTTCCCATTTTTTTCCCAGTTGATCTTTATTTTTAAAAAAAGAAGGCAGTGATGAGTCACCAGTCCCAAATATGGAGCTTGGTGTGTGTTTGACGTCTACATTATGATTTTCACTGACACAGTATCCTGTATCAGATCCTATATGAGAATTACATTACGTAATGTAATATAATGCCAGCAAATGCTTACAGGTTCTATTATTTCTGATTTTTTTTTTAATGTAGCAAAATCATCAGAATTCCTTCTCTTCACGCCACTGGTTTTACTATGTTTCCTTCATTTTCTGTTCTTTAATTTGTCTAATTGAAATCGATAGTTGATTTGATATGTAGCTGCTTTCTTTGGAACTAAAACCCTAGTGTGCTTGCATCAATACCCCCCCCCCCCCCGCCCCAAATAAATAAATAAATAATAACAACCCATCATATTTACTCTACTGGTTGTTGTATCAGGTTGTCAGATTGTTATAGAGATGCTTTTGTTCTGGAGAAAACTTTAAAGAGTTTATTGATTTTAGCCATTTCTGAAATGTGTACAATAAAAATGTGGTTTGATCCGAACAAAATTAACACAAAATGTATGATATTTAGCAAAAAGAAATACATACAATGGTATTATATTTACTATTTTAACAACTTGTTCAAAACAAACATTTAATTCATTCACTTCATGCAGAGAAAGATGAAAATGTCAATACAGTTTAGGGGCAATATGTAGAATTTATTACAATAAATCTGTTTGAAAAGCCCTTTCAGCATGATTACAAACTTTACCTTGTAGTTAAAGTGTGACACAATGTAACATAGCGATAGATTCAGCCAAACTCTGCTTCATGTTTCAGCTCTGATGTCACATCGATGAACCCAAACGAAACCCAGTGAAGATGGTGTCGTTATCTATGGTTGCAAAAATGTCATTTCTACCTGGCCCCCAAAGTTTCACAGACACCTCGTCAGTTTTTGACAGCTTGATCACGCTGCTGATACAGGCCACTTGACTGCATTTGTCAGGAAGAGAGGTATGATACTTGTTCCCAATTCTTCCATATCCCACACTGGCCACGGCCATACACAGATGCATGCACAATAAAGTAGTAGAAGCCCTCCGCTGGACAGGTGAAGATGCCTGTATCCTGGTTGTAGCCTCCTCCCTCATTGACCAGCACAGTGCGAATTTTCAAGACTCCAGAATGGCAGGGGTAGCTGTCACACTGGGCTAACTTGGCTGTGAAGAATACATTGCCTATAGAGTGTGTGACAGAACAATAATTAGACCCGGTTCTACATTATCGTAACAAAAAATAACATGATGATGATGGGAATTTTACCTGAAGAAGAGTTGCAGTCTCCTCACCCTGGGACACAAGTCATGACTGTACGTCCTGATATGCACCTTTATTAAACATAACAAATAGCGGAATACATGGTTGCAGCAGAGGTTAGTGGGCCAGTTTAAGACCTAGCGGTACATAATTTGTGAGACTGATATTTTCTGTTAACTAGACATTACACAATGTACTGTATTAAAACTTTTCTCATTGTATAAATAATGAGCTAAAAAACTAATACAAATGTTTACAGGAGCTGTTTCAAATGTTCAGGACTGTTTTAACTTGAATAAAATCAATCTTTGGAAGAAAATAACATCTTACCGTTTGTCAACTAGCAGGAGAATTTCCTCAAATGCCGAAAAGACAAGCAGAGGCACAACCCTGAGTGGTATATCTGGTTTGCAGGAAAAAAAACCCTGCCTTCCAAATGTTGTCTTTTTATTTTTTAAATATGTTACTGCTAGAGTTAGGGTGCAGGACCTTTAAAAACTATTGTAACTGTACAGGCTGAATTAAACAATATGAGCAGAAGAATACAGTCACAGTGTATTTATGTAAACACAAACTGGATATTTTAACTAAACCTAAACTAACTAAACCTGCACATACTTTGTAGTAACGGGCCCGTCACAACTATGCAAGAATACATGATGTGCTCCAACACACCTTCTCACTTTCAACTATTTACGAACCAGATGTTCCTTCCCACTGGTTTGCCGGCAACGCCCAATGTACCCTAAAATCCTTTTAAATCATAATTTCCAGACAGGGCAGAAAGATTTTCCGCTTTGCTTCAGCCAATTTGAAGTGAACTTAAACATGTTAGCATGATTGAGAAGCTGACTTTAAACTCTATAATTTTAGATTTTATAGAAAAGAGCAGCAGTGCAGGCTGAAAACTCTTTTAGATTGTGCAGATGAATGATCCCCTTTGTGTTAAAATGACTCCCTTTCTACCATGTTCCATAAACAGTATACAGAGGGATTACTTGCTAACATTAGGATCGCTGTCTGTTTAGCAACAGTTGCTGTCTGTTATATATATATATATATATATATATATCCCCTCCCCAGTCCTGAGCCCTTGATCCCCAGGGCTAATTCCATGAATCGTCCAAATCTAAATCCATGGATGGGGCAGCAGCACTCACAGTGCACTCACAGTGCCTGCAACGCAAAGAGAGGAGAGGCAGTCAAATGCACAGACACAGATGGAATGACAAAGACAAGACTAATTGTTGTAAATTTAACAAAATTTAACATCTTGTTGGGATTTCTCTGGGATCTACGTAGTAGACGTGATTTGTAAGCACCTTCACTTTGCAGATGTACCACTGACCAACTCTGCCAGCTCATCAGAGGGGACCATCAGGCCTGACTGACGTCACCCATCCAGCCTCCGTAATTGAAAGAGACGCTAATCCTGCTGCAGAGCCTTGCAGTCGGGTGGAGGGAAACAGGGAAAGATGCAAAGAGACACGAGGAAGGAAGTTGGATACAGCTGACAAGGGAATGTGTGCAGGATTTGGGCAAGCAGACAGTGAAACCACTGACCTGGACAACTCTGACAAAGTGCTTTCTTGACTACCGAAGGAAGCCGGAAACATTTGCACTCTCTCATCATCAGGCCAGGTCTCGAAATCCTCAAACCTTTGGGACCCCACCCTTTAATCCAGGCTTCGCCCTGGAGGCCACAAACCCCAGTGAGGGCTCTGCAGAGGGGGAATGCTGTGGGAGTTACTCATCTCCTCCTGCACCCCCTCTGGTGTCACCTGTGCTCATTGTGGAGGAGGCCAACTTCACCACTGTGAAACTGTGCCAAGATGGAGAAGAGCTATGTCTGACTGCAACTGACGGGTAAGAGGCAAATGCAGTTCACATGTTTATGTTTGTTGACGCTTTAGGCATAAATCACATTCAGATAAGGAAGAAATAACATTTTTCTGAGACTTGAATTAGCTGCAATTTTTCTATGACTCCTATGAGTAAAAGTCAATAGAAGATGATGATAATGTGATCATGTCAGTCAAACTCTGGAGAACCAGTTAAGTGGAATATTAGTGGACATAATTCTGCTTCACCAGAAGGTAGCTTTGGCTGATCTATCAGTTACGTTTTTATCTTCACACATGACTGCATTCAGGAAAGCTTTTCCAGTTGGGATTCAGCTACTGGTGTTAATATATTTTGAGTATTGAATAACTTGCTTTACATGATGCTTAGATAGGATCATTACAGATATGGCAATCAGTGGATATAAAAATAGTTATATTGTAACAAGTAATGAAAAAGAAGCCGATTTATTAAGACTATGAAGACATTTATGACATGAATCATCCTTTATCCTTTGAGTATTGGATTCCACAAAGCTTGTGTTGTGATAAAGAAAATGGTGTAATTCACAAAATACATAATTATATTTCCATCAGTGCATTTATGTGTGCATTTTTCCCAATTAGAACGGTCACATTGATTAATAGATACGCATGTCTAGACTGAGCCAGAGGAAAAAAAAAGCAAAAAACAAACAAAAAACAAACAAACATTGATTATGAACCACATATTCCTATTTTTGGGAAGTTTTGGTGTTCTGAAGAGCTCGACAGATCAATAGCCGGTCCTTTCTGGTGGCTTAAGGAGCTTCTAAAACCTCGAGCATATAACTTGAACTCGTATAAGAATCCGTCAGAGGAATTGTTAAACAGGAAACTTTGTCGTGTAGCAATATTTTCACAAAATTTCTTAGGTGTGATTTCAATTGCTGCATAACCAGAGTGAGCTAAAACATTTTACTTGTCAGTTTATCTCAGCATTGGTTTTAGAAAGGGGAAAATAAGTAATCATGGAAACAAAAAGGTGACAAAAACTACAGTGAGTAAGCAGAAAAACTCAGATTCTGTGGAAAATGAATGTTTAAAGAATGGATATCTAGTTATAATCACAGCCTGTGGTCTGGCAGCACTTCTTTTCGATCTCTCTCACATTTATCTTCCTGTTGATGCGGATCTGAACTTTACATAAACTTTACCACAATATCTAGATTTTCCATTTGACTGATCACCTCTATCATGTCAGTATAGAAATCTAACATTTCATTTTTTCCCTTTTATTCTGATAAAAACCTATTTCATCATCCCATCAATAAAATGCATCATTTAAAAAAAAAAAAAACATGTAAAGTGACTGTTGACTAAGCTGAGTGTAGAACAACTATGTATGAGAGGGATTACACAGAGGTTAAGCTTCTTCATCATAATAGCTGCTGAAAGTTTCCATCCCAGGTGGCACACAGACAGCTTAGTATGGTTTACTCGTCAACAGCACCGGATCAGAAATTGAATTGTAAGGCTCAAAATATTCACAACTGGGTCAAAAATGATATCCCAAAGCTGATCCTATTTAGATGAGGACATGGTGTCCTCATTCTGACTGTTGCGCAAACAGGCTTAATGTTACTTTATTTGTTGTTTTCTACATATACAGAATATATTGTTATGAATGATGAGCCTGAAATCAGCTGCGTTATGTGACGAGAGGACTCCTCCCTAGACAAAAATCAATTCACATAAATTACTTTCAGAGTGATTTGATTTGTGGAAGTACTCCGTTTTTTGTGTTTATTCACTGGCTTGAAATGGTATGTTCTCTCTATTAATTTAATATAGCAAAAAGGCTCAAAACAACTTTGAGAAACACAAGCTCTTTTGTTGAAAAATATTCCAGTTGGAACGGTTTCTAGAATTAAAATGAATTTGTATAAATTGCTCTGATTTCAACTACAAAAAACAGCATTATCATCACACCATGGTAAGATTCACCCTATGAAATACTTATTAATTCTAAAAAATGTGATTAATTTGGAATATTATTGAATATTTTTAGAATAGTTTCGCTGCTAATTTGAACAACACTGTGATTTCCAACTTTTCACCACACAGCAGCTAAAATAGCTTCTTAAGAGCTGCGTTGGCAACAATCCAATTAAAAACTCTGTTATGAGTGTATATTATTTAATATGACTCATGTTTATATCCAATGTAAAAATGTCCAGATGACATGAGGGGAAATATAGCTACATATAGACGTTTTCAAACAGAAGCAGTCTCAGCTATCATCAAAAGCTACAAAGTCTGCATGCAGAGGGTTTAAATGGTTTGGTTTGGACAAAAGTATTACTTAAGTACAATTAAAGAGCAAACATTTGTGATTTAAAAAAACATTACTGTTTCAGTGCAACCGCTTTTTCATGGGTGCTACTTTACAGGTTGCTGGTTATATGTACACAAAACCTGTCACAGGATTGTATATTTCCTAGTTAGGCTGTAAGATAAGGATCTTGAACAGGAATTCTCGAGGCCCACTAAGATGCAGATTTTAGATGTTTTCCTGAATTCAACAGTTTTTTGTAAAGCTCAAAGCTGCAAAATGACCCCTGTTAAAGCAGAAAAACATTAAAAACCTACTGGACAGTGCCTTCTAAAGTCATAAAAATCATTGTTTTAAGAAGTAATGTTGGAGCCTAACCGGGAAATGAAAAAGATTTGTCATATTGGACGGTTTTTATTATATATTACAGGTTAATATATATTTACAGGTCACCAGAGCAACCTGCTGACTTCCATTTATGACTACATAGTTGATAAATTGATTTATCTTTGACAAATGACTTCTGGCTTGCTGGACATTGTTTTATGACCATATAAAACAAAAACAGTTATATTGCATATAAGACAGCAGGGCATTAACTCCATTTTCTCCTGCTGTAGATGCCATCATTGCTATAAACTAATTTTATGAATGTTACCTTTTGACACAAAGGCAGAAGGTGCATTACAATCTATTTGTTGACCAATAACAAGAAAGCACAGTTGACAACATAAATTGATTTAGAAGCAGTGTTGGAACCATTGTCTAAAAGATTTAGTATTAACCCAAAAATGTGATCTAACCCTGAACCTCTGGGGCTTTTTGGATGTGTTGCTATTTGCGAGTATACCTGGTGCATTGAGAGGCTAGCGCAAGCTAGCGGAGAAGTTAGCAAACGCTAAGGTCAAACGAGAAGCAGTGGCTCATGGCCAAAAGCAGTTAGTCCTCAGGAGAGCATTGTAAGTTATAAGACCTATGGAAAGGGTGAAGTGCTAGCTAGTACAGAGCCAAAAGGACTGATTTAGCAGAGGGCCAAGTATGAGCAGTGGATTCCCAATGTTGCAGAAAGTGATAAAGAGTGGATCTACTTTCACTTTGAAATCTCTACATGCCACTTCACATAATTCAGATTCCTCTACTTGAGTTTTTTTTGTTGTTTAGTTTACTTTGGCTAGAACATATCTTTTTTAACACTTGAAAACAGTCCAACCACAGTTTCCTGTGCAAAAGTTCAACATTGTTATACGCAGTGCTTGAGACAGTATAAGTATTTATTTACACCCCTCTCTTGTTAATTTCCTTTTTGTTCAGGATGAAAACATGATATACCCTACTTTTCCCGAAGTAGTCTACAAATTTATTTATCTCCTTAGTGTCGTGTAACATGACTATTGTGACCAGTTAATAGTACTACCCAGAACTGCATCTAAAAACAGAAACACTTTAGATTAGATCAGTCTTTCTGTGGAAATTTCATTAAAAGTAAGCAAGATTTAGAAGCTTGTGTCAGGATACTGCAGGCAACAAACCATGAAGGTACTTACTGAGAAAAGACATATATTGGGATGTAGTGAGAAATAGAAATAGGGAGCAGGAGAGAGGGATAAATACAGGATCCTGGCAGATCCTCAGTCCTTCTTTAATCCCCTGTGGGCTATTCTGGAGGCAATAAACAAATTGAAAGTGGATTTGCGCTTAGATTCATGCATGAAAAAAGGAATTGACGTGTTTTTCATATATATATTTGAAGAGCTTTTTTTTCTTTGTTTTTCGCAATGCTGACTTAACAGGCTTAAATAAATTGAAAGGCTGACATTATTATTATTATTATTACCATTATTGAAAGGCTGTATTATATTCAGACAGAGACAGAGCATTTACTCAGTTATATTCCCTCTTAGAAAATATAATACAAAACCTAAACCACAGAATGTAATCCATTTTAGTTTGAACCTGTGCTTTGGACTATTCTGGGGTTTGTGTGTGTTTCAGTGTGTGTGTGTGTGTACTTTGGGGACTCACATGCTTGCTCACAGCCTTATTCAGATGGTCTGACAAGCTTTAGCCAGTGGGACGTCGGACCGGAAATCTCTGACCAATGAAAATACGGACATGTTAGATACGCCTGTGGCTTTATATGACACAGGGGCATGAAGGGGTAATGATGAGGTTGTCATGGAAATTCGCATAATTTGATTGGATTTACTGCAACTGAATGTCCTACTAAGGACTTTGGCCAAACCACTTGAAACAAATGGCTGCCTTCTTTGAGTCTTGTTCATTTGGAGATTTCAGTCCTCACTACTCTGTCCAAGTGCTTGCACAAAGGAGAGTTGTTTACTTTAAGAGAACAAAATTACTCTACAAGATAAACAGAGACAGTTTGAAATTCTTCACTGTTTATGGTGAAAATCAGTGTAAATAAATAAAGTCGGATGACGCTCGATTGAACAGAGATGTAGCAGACTTGTAGACAAGTCAAATGAAAATGGCAAGAAGTGAATTACTCAGCCACGCAAGCAGTCGGTGTCCTGAATTTCCTTTCCCTTAATTTTATATTCAGTAAATTTGATTAGGACTTCAGAGTCTGCAAAGTTAGAAGGGTTTTCTGTCAGACAGACATCTACAAAACATGCTCTATGGCAGTGTGTCGGCTTTAACGCCTTGTAAGTCTTTTTTTTTTTGACAAACAGATGCCTTAAAAATATTTCTTAGTGGATTCAGATTTCCTAAGGGAAGAGCTTCTCTCTGTGATTCACCTGATCGTTAGTGATGCATGTTTATGGTTTTCATTCCAGTCCTTTTATAATTCCGTCTTCTATGCAGAGATATGGAGGAGATGAGCAGTCACGACCCAAACTGTGAAGATATGCAGAGAAAGGACCAAAGAGTGCCATTCCAGGTAGGCGACATTATTGCACTGTAAGCAGATTTTATAAGTCATTCTGGGTGAAAAAAAGGTTTTGTCTATTGAAGAAAATAAGTTTGAGTGTTTCATTCAGCAACAGTGAGAGTTGATCTGTCCTGTAAATCAGCTTGAGTGAATTTAAGATGTAAAGATCAGTGCTATTTCTGGCTGTTGGTGGGTTTCTCCGCCTTAACTGCTTGCTTCAGGCACATATGCAACATTTTTATTGGATTAAGGTCATGGTTTTGACGTGGTCATTCCAAAACAATAACTTAATTATTTTTCAGCTGTCATTGAATAAAAGGCCTTGTGTGTTTAGAGATGTTGTCTTGCAGCATGACCCACTTTCTTCTGAGACTCAATTAATGGACAGATGTCTCCAAATTCCTTCAATAAGCCTTCATAATTAATTAGAATTTGCTGTTACCAACAGTGATGCAAAACCCTTCTTGGTCAATGCCAGATGTCCCTAATTGCAATTGTGCCGTTACCATGTTGCACAAATGGAAAAAGGCAGTTTAATATTGAACACCTAACACTTTTGTTATTTGCCTGATCTTTGGCAAATTGCAGCAGCACACAGTGTTCTTGCTCCTTTCAACCCTGCCTTGCATAACACTGTTGTTTAGTGTTCTCCTGCTGGTGGGTTACATGTACTGGACTGTTTATCTGACTGATTGTTGTTATCTTTGTTATGTTCATATCTCTCCAAGAGAACTTTTTCACTGCCATTTTTCAATTAATTTACCTCCTCAGTTGTTCTTCTTTGTATTGGCATACCACAAGGCTCACTCTTCGGACCCGTCCAGGTTTCTTGTTACATGCTACCAACTAATTCAAATCCATGATTCAAGTTGTTGCTAAAAACATAAAGCTGTACATGCCAATAAAACCCACAGATCCGAGCAGCCTGACAAGTCTTTCAACCCCGAATGGCTCCTTAAGTTTATTAGCAGATTCTGTTAATACTCATGACTAAAAGCAGTTAGTTCTCAGGAGAGCATCGTAAGTTTTAAGACCTATAGGACAGGTGAAGTGCTAGCTTGTACAGAGCCAGAAAAGGCTGAATTAGCTGGATTTCTTTCAGGTCTTGTTTTTCTTTCTTTCTTTTTTTTTTTTTTTTTTTAACCAGAATATACTCTGAAAACACTGATACTGTAATATCACCTACCTTTTAGCTTTACCAGCTTAAATTAAGTTATTTAATTTAAGTGCAGGTTTAAATAGAGTCTAGTACACTTCTCTTAATAATTACCCTAAAATCTATAACTCCATCACCTGCGATTTACTGTGAATGCTGCAGGAAATGCCATTTTTAGCTAAAAAAAAGCATGACTTCTGCATTTGCTTCCTTTTATTGGCTTCCTGGGAGATTTAGCAATTATTATTTTAATCTTGCTGCACCCTTCAAACTCCCCAATGTCTTTGCCTCACATACTGCTCACATTTACGTAATTGGTATGTGTTGATGTTTTGCATTTTTAATTGAATTCTCTGTTAATATGTTTGTCAGTTTTTGATATTACTTCGAAAAGTACTGTATAAATAAAGTTTATTATTAGGATTATTCTGAGGTACGGAGAAATCTTCTTTGTTCGTGCAGTGAAAGTGCCAAAAATGAATTGGGAAGATTAGACTTCGATCTGTTAAATAAAACAATGTGGTCACCCATAAATTATTCTAGTCCCAAAGATTAAAGACATTTGACTTTAATTTCACCACAGCATTATCTGATAATCCTCTATGTTTTCATAACACTAGATTATCGTCCCTATAATGTTAATGACCAAGCATAATGCTTTTGTTTATTTGGGTTCATAATATCCTTTTTAGAGACGACAGATCTTATGAAATTTGAGGTAATTTATATTTCTGCAAACAGAAAATTCTAAAGGTTTCAGAACTTTCAAGTAGCACCATTTTCCACTACGTGGAGGATTAACCAACAGCAGATTCTACTCATGCTGAAGTAGTTGACAGTAAGCTGAACTTTTTTGCTCAGTTCTTAACAACCTTTTCCTCCAGATCTTTCCTGACCCGGTTGAGGTTGTTCTGGGTCCAGAGGCCTCCCTGAACAGCTTGGGCCATGACCATGAGAAGGAACGTCTACCTTCAATCGTTGTGGAACCCACTGAAGTGAGCGAAGTGGAAAGCGGAGAGCTTCGTTGGCCTCCAGAGAACATAGACATGGAGGATGATGAGGAGGATCTGTTCTTGGAGCAGTGCATTCCTCCAGCCAATATTGCTGACTGGGGAGAAGAAGAGGATGAGGAGGAGACCTCAGTTATACTCAATCAGCAGCCAGGCATGACACTCATTGGTAAGCTTGATATATTTATATTCTTTTACTTTCTTAAAATAAATTGTTCTACTATTAGATTAAATAAAAAAGACGCGTCAATAATTGCTGTAACTAAACATCTTTGATTTCAGCCCAATTTAAAAAAGATTACGTTAAAAAAAGACCAAAAAGATCTGCAATATACTCGGTAAAAGCATTTTCATCTTCAGTTTAGGTTGTAATAAATGTGTTTTTGTGTAACTAAATAAACTACAACAGAGTCATGGCCAGATCAATATTCAAGGATGGTATGTGTCAAAATCCTACAAATCATCTCTGCACTGAAAAGATCAGCAGTTTGTTCATTTGCCAGTTAATGGTTAAATAACGATTCCAGATTTGATAGGTTTTATGAATGAAAATAAAGAAACATAAAAAATGTGTTTCTGTCCAGTATTAAAGCTTTCTGGTAGAGAAACTCAAACCTTTTAGACTTTTGTGCCATTTAGGAAAACAGAGTAGTGCATTTTCTGAGGCACAAATGTCTGCAGGAGGAACAAGACAAAACATTCTTCACCAAAACTTACTTATACCTGACAGACACAGAAATAGTAGAAGAGAAAGATTAAGCCAATCTGAGCTAACCTGGATGGAAACGACCCAGACAAACAACATGACCATGAACACAGTTCAGCAAAAACAATGAAAAACAAAGAAAAACAAATAAAGTTTGTGTTTCTTTACACTAAACAACTAAATATACACACATAAAGGTTTTGAAGTAAGATGCTGGGAGCATAAAGGTAATTCGTGATCACCACAAGCTTGTGCTACTTCAGGAATTACAGATCAATATTACTTTAAAAATGCATACACATTTGGCAACACTGTACAGCTTGTTGTGGCAACGTGAGCTGTTCTTATGAAAGGAAATGAAGCAGTGATGAAGTCTGAATATTCACAATATAGTGTTAACTTGAAGGGCTGTGATGTTTGTGACTAGTTTCTAGCTTGGAGAGTTGTAGACCCATAATAATGACCTGTCGGAATATGAAGGTTTTCTGCATATATTACAAAAATAAAAAGACAATTCTCCTGCAAAGTCTCTCCCTAAAACAAGTGTATATGTTATTCTTCTGCTCTTCATCAGGCTTATTGGTCCTGATGCATACAAAGTAATTACTTTCAGTCTAGACTCTAGACAGTTACTAAAAACATGAAATTAAGGCAATGCATTGTTTTTTAGTCAACCAGGTTGCTTAGTTTTTTGTATTTGATCTTCACCAGTTTGCAGGGTGACCAACATTGACTGTATGACAGCATAAGTTGCCACTGGTTCAGTATCGTCCACTTCATTACGAGAACCACCACTAACACCAAGAGCACTGGCAATGGGAAGAGGAAGAACATAGTTTTATGGTGTATTGACTTTAAATTTTTGTTGATTATGTGAGCTAATTTGGATATAATATAGTTTTAACCATGAAGTTATTTGCTTGTGTTAGACTGAAAGTATAAGCTGGAGGACCATGACAGAGGTTTTGAGGTGTGTGACAGATGTCCTGAATTGTTGAGTCAGAAACTGTTACTCAATCTGTAAAAATTCAGGCCTCGTGCAAGCAGGCTTTTTGACACTTCTCTTTTTTAGTTTTGGTTCTAAATATATTTATTTTGCTGACATTTAACAATGATTAATCATTCTTTAGAAAACAGTCCTTTCTCAATATTACATCCTGTACAGAAGGCTCCTGTAGACTCTTGTGGAAGGAAGAGGTTATACCATAGAGGCCTTGTTGCCAGGAACAAAACTTTAAAGTTTTCTATTTAAAAAACAAACCAACGACGTGAGATTAAACCAGAGACATCTTTCCATTATCAGAGTTGACTTACTCAGACATTCAGGATGTGGATAAACCGTAATATGAAGATATTTATCAACAAAGTAATTTAACTCTGGGTTTTCCCATCTTGCAGCCTTCGACCAATTGTGAAGACAGAGAAAGCCTGCAGAGTGACTACATCACCATAGAGGAGCAAACATTCAAAACTACGAACAGCGTAAACACGTTATCCAGGCAAAATGCAACACTGTTGCTGTAGCAAAAAAAAGAAAAATGCTGGCAGAACTAGCAGATTATACAATATTAATTTATCAGACAATATAAATGGACAATACTCCAATTACTTTGTTACAGCTCAGACTTTTAGTGTAGAACTTTCTTTGTTGGCTCTCCTCCTGTTACAAAAACAATGTCTTGCTCAATGACTGTATCCATTACAGGACAAGCAGCTAGTTGTGCAATCCATCTGCAGGCATTATTAACCTCATTATTTCAGATACAGCCTTTTGGGAGCTAAATGCACTTGTAGTAAATCAAGAACAAGAACAAAACATATTTCCAAGGGATTAAACAATGCAAAAACGAAAAGTAAGGTTAAACATCTAAAATTAATCAATCTTTAAACGTAAGATTATTCTTACTTAGTAGGTTTTTTAAGAATTTTGTTTTAGGAATTCTTGCGAGTTAATGATCCTTGAAATAAGATAAATTATCTGCCAACAGAACAAGAAATTTTATTTCATTTAAAGGAAAATTAACCTAATTTTTGTTGTTTTTTTTCTTGTTTTTTTTTAAAAGCCAGTTTTTGTAGCGTAGACAAGATTTCTTTATCCTAAGGATTACGTCTATCCCTAATAACAATCCCAAGTGGCTCTCTCAAGATCCATACCCTGTGGTCATAAGGATGGGATGAGTGTTTTTCAAAAGAACTGACTGATCAGGGGGTGACGCTTTCATTGATCTCTTATCTAAAACAAAACCTGCTCCGGAACAGGTTTACCTTTTAGCATAAGTTGGTTTTGTGCAGACACACAGTTCAAAACTCCATCTTTACAGAAAACCTTTGTAAAACTAAATGCGTTCCATCTTTCTGTGGATATAGCTAGTTTCAGAAAAGTGATTGGGGACTTCCTTTATCTAAACATTAAGGCTTTAAGTGCCAGAGTTTTAAAAGTTTTTAAAGCATGTTGTAATCATTTTGATTGATGAACCAGAATTTATGACGGTGGTAAAATAGCTCAACTAATTTCATTTTGTGTCATCACAGGTTGGCAGCCATATTATATTACATCACATAATGTTATAGTTATATATGTTTTCCAAAGGTGTTTAGGCTTTTTTTGGTGGAAGGTGGTTTCGGCTGTGGCCGATTTGCACATATCTGGCATCTAGTGGGAGTAAATGGCAACAGGCTTAAGCTCTCTTTTCAGAGACAAGGCTTGAAGCTACTTTGGTGCTTAAAAAGTTAACATTAAAAACAATGGCTTTTCTGCAGATCTCCAGTCAGATGCATTTAGAGATGACACACCAACTCTTCCACCAAGCCCTCCGGCTTTCAACTGACTTCAGCTGACAGAGCTCGCTACTTCTGCTGAAACCTGTGAGGAAACATCCTGCCATGAACTGTGGGAACAACTGTGACAAAAGATTACATGGGACAAATGCAACCAAGTTCAAACAAACCATTGTGCTGAATAACTGACAACAACAACTAGGCCATTTGTGTTCTCCTTTACATCATTGTGTACAACGTCCTCCATATTCAGCATGGCGAAGAAACACAAACACTTAAAGTCAGCTTGCTGATGTTGGATTTAAGCAACACTTATATATAATTTTTTTTCCTTTTAGGGAACATTTTGCTGATGTTGTGAGTTGTGTTTCATTTCCTCTGGGACTTCCTCAGTTTAACAAGTTTCACAGTCATCACAATCCAAGAAAAGATCCTATAACCAAAACATTTTCTTTTTCTTAGCTACTGCTTTGCTCCTTTTCTATTTTATCTGTGTATCTGATGCAAACAACCGGGATAAACATCATTTTGGTATACTGCCATTTAGACCCTAAAGGAAGCTTTTTACAATATTTACCTGCTTGTACTTTTTAGTATTTAGCATTTTTTTTAAAGCCAGAAGTGGCTGTTGCTCCTACAGCTGACAGGCTGTTTTTACACAAAACTGTTGGAGGGGTACTGGACTGTGTTGTGTGTTTCTCTTTCAAAACACTCATACTGATCACATTCTATTAAGTCAGCGCCAAATTTAAGTATGTCGTTGAGGCAGTCAAACCACAAATCATGTGTCTCAGTAAACGTCAGTAACCGAAGATGACTAATGCTGCTTTTTCTCAAGATTGCAAATTTTATTAGTCAGAGGTCATTTAAAATCATCCACTATGAACAAATAAGAGGACAGCCTCAGTTGCTTTTCATCACAATAATGGATGCTACGGAGGATTTAAGCTAATCAAACCAAAACATGTGTCTATAGGCTCATTTGTGAATGACTTGTATATATGGAAAACTGAGTTAACACAAAATATGAATATAAATTTGACAAGTATTTGATTCCGTATATTTTGATCTTGTCTGTAGAGATGTTTCCTTTTTTTCTTAACAAGACAATCACCATCTATCAATGTTGTGGCTAAAGGATTTTTGCATTGTAACACAAAAGTACCATTTAAAGTCTCAGCAAGACAAAATAAGGTAAACCTCATGTTATACATCAGGGATCTTTGCTAGTTTCTGCACAAGAGTAACATTGGGAAAAAAAAAAAGACACCAGAAGGTATTTTTACCACAACACATCAGAAGTCAAAATTTTAAATGTGTGTGCCTTAATACAAGGACAAACATAAGAATAAAATAGTTTTTATTTCCCAAGCAAATATCTAAGGACCATCTATTACATAAGCACTTCCATCTATGTAATACTGAATTTGCATTGCTCTCTTTAAGCACCTGTTGTCATAAATCAGAAGGTTGGACTCAAAAATATGTAGGTCAAGATATATGGATCGGGTTAGCAGGAGTTACCAGACAGGGGGCAGGCAGAGAATAGGTCAGGGGTCAGGTCAGGCAGATAGGCTGAGACACAAAGGCGGGATGCGTGCAAGGATGAACCAAGACGATCTGGTAAAGAGAGGCTGCAACAGGGCTGATTAAATAGCACCGGAAACAGGTGGAATGCATCAACCCTAATCAGAAGCTGGCAGAGATGAGGCATTCAGGACAGCTGGGAAAACTGAGCTTCGCACCATGGATGTGACACCTGTTTAATGTCTTTCCCAGTGTCCTGTATGTGGTTCCTTATATGTGCTTTAAAATTCTTTCCTGGATGTCAAAGTCTGCGCACAATAATTTTCCTGATGTTTTTCCGCTGTGATAGCACACTAGTTATCTTATCTGTAGATGTTGTGGCTGAGGTTCTTTAGCTCACAACATGAAGCACTAACCTGCAGTGTTAATCCTTTTTAGTTCACCTCCTAAAAGATAAACTTATGTGAAGTTAGGATGCATTTTTTTCTTTTTAAAAGTGCTACTCTATGTTACGTCTTTGTCTTCTTTGTCTTTTCTGTTTCCCTCTTGTAAAGCTCATACCTTTCTTTTTCTCTGCAACACCAGCTAGCCATTCTCCACAAGAATGTCTATAAATCTGTTTTTGGTTGCTGCAGCTAGGAATCGCCACTTTCTTTGTTTTTTGTAGAATTTTGTTCCTGCATTTGAAATTTTTTTAAACGTACTGTGATCCATATCTGGAGAATATTATAAACTGCCAAGCTAGCTTTGTATGCTAGCTAAATGCTAACTAATCAGAGTTGCTAAATCGGTGACAGTTTCCACTCTTTAGGAGTAAAAAATGATTTTGATATGTAATGGTTATAATTAAGATTGTAGCCTTTATATTATGAAAGTAGAAGCAATGACCAAATAAGGATAGCTTTGAAATCTTTTCGCAATCTTTTGTGTGGGTGGGAGAGAGAGAGCGTGTTTCCTGTCTTGCAGTTTGGGGGTTTATCAAAATTTTTAAAGCAAAGCTGTGACACCATAACTTCCTAAAACAGTGAGAGTGAAACATCAGCAGACCACTCAATCGTAAGTTAAAATATTTTTGAAATCCAAAGAAAAAAAGCATTAGCATTTTCATTTTAAAAAATGAATTCTGTTTAGATCTTTTTAAAGATGTTTGTTATAAAAAGAAGGATGGCAATTGGTTTTTGTTTTTAATTAAACATGTTCCTCACAAGCTTATTCTTTCTGTTTGTAATGTCCCTCAATTTTTCATGTAAACATTAATAATTCTTTTCTTTTATCTACAGCTTTAATGAGCCATGGATCCCTCAAAGTCTAACATCTCTGATTATGATGACTATATTCTTCCTGATTTAACTCCTGATATTCAACCCATACAAATAGTTTGCCTCGTTTTCTACGGCCTTGTGGCTCTGCTAGGAATTCCTGGCAATGCTGTGGTGCTGTGTGTAACAGGGTTTTGCATGAAACGGTCCTTCAACTCCATCTGGTTCCTCAATCTTGCACTGGCTGATCTGCTGTGCTGTCTTTCCCTCCCGCTGCTCATGGTCCCCCTGGCCCATGATGACCACTGGCACTTTGGTCCACTGGCCTGCAAGTTGGTCAAAGGCCTGTTCCACCTCGTGATGTACTGCAGTGTCCTGCAGCTGGTTTTGATCAGTGTCGATCGCTTGATGCTGGTCATCAAGCCCGTTTGGTGTCAGAACAACAGGAGACCTGCACAAGCGGTCTTGGCATGTGTGTGCATGTGGTATCTGGCTTTGATAGCAAGCATCCCACAGTTTTTATTGGCCTCTGAACTCGAGTTAGGTGACAAGAGAGAGTGCTTGCTTGAATACCCTTCAAACAGTATCTGGCCTATCTTCTTTTTTCGTTTCCTGATGGGATTTGTCCTTCCTTTCCTGGTTATTGTTTACTGTCACATTGTGGTATATATAAGAACCCAGGGGGAACTGTCACGTGGTCGGACCCGCTCTAAAAGAACCCTGAGGATCATCATTGCTGTGGGGCTGAGCTTCTTTTTCTGCTGGCTCCCCCTGCACATCATGGACTTCATTGATCTCATTACCCCCAGAAGCTCTTCTCATTACCCAAATGTTTACCATGCACATCTGTTGGCACTCTGCCTGGCCTACTCCAACAGTTGTCTCAACCCTTTTCTCTATGTGTGTCTGGGCCGTGGGTTTAAAGACAGCATGAGTCGCTCCATGCGCACTGTCTTCCACTTCATCAGCGAGGACCCAATCACCGTCCGGGCAACAATCACTAATGACAGTAAGAGCACAAGCGATTTAAAGGAGAACAAACTCTGATGCCCATGTGAAGCTGGCAGAGATGAGGCATTCAGGACAGCTGGGAAAACTGTCCTGATATTTTTAAACTAAACACACTTTTTATTCATTTTTGCTGAAGTTTGTTAGAACATAATTGTTTACATCTTACCCTGACCTAAACCCTGAACTGGGAAAATCCCCAGGCTTAGGGTGACAGGGTTTCTGCAGGGTGATGGTTGAATTGGTTGGTGTGACTGTATTGCAATTGAGGAACTGTTGCTTAATCTGCAAAGCCCCACACATTCAGCACTCATACATGTAGGCTAAATGTTTTGACACTCAGTATATATTATATTTTTTCTATTAAATAAAGAAACTGTTTGTGTGTTTTGCTGTAATTGATTAAATATGTTTTCTAATCCACATGAACTCCCCTGTAAAGGTTAAATTTAACTAAGTGATCACAGAAAACACTGTAGTTTTCCTTAGTTAACATAAGAGGGAGACAAACTCCAAATGGCTGGAGATCAAAACGATTTTGTTTCAGTTCAGTTTGGAGATTTTGAAATTTTAGATGATTTGTGCACCTTTCTGACAAAAGCTTGTCAGTTTACATTTATGTAAATCAATGTATTTAGTTATTCATTTACATATTTAAACTTATTTTCACACAATTTGCAAACAAATTGTTCGAGTGTAAGTAAATTGAGTTCTTTTATTGAGCTGTATTTTTAAAATCACTTTTTTTTATCAGAAAAATGCTTATTAAAATATATAAAGAACAAATAATTTATACTTTTTATTCAGACTGTACTCTGTAAGAACTTGCAATGTTATATTGACAGATGTTATGAATTTGGCTTATTTTAAAGATTTTTTTTCTATTGAAAAATGTACATTTTTATTGATTTATTTTCACTTTTGCATTAACACTGTATAACTGCAAAATGTGTATATGTAATGAGTGTCGGAAGATGTCAGGATACATTTATAATTATATATTTAATTATTTCACCAATCATCTGCAGTGTTTTCCTTTTTTAATTTTGTCACACTGTAAGACCAATAAATAGATTTGAGAGATTTGACAGGAAATCTAAGCATTGTTTGATTTTTCAAGTAAGAACATCATAATTCAGCATATCTGTGAAATAATTTCAAACTCGTGTTTCTTAATGGAGACAAACTATGAAAAAAGGCTACTTTGTGCTTGAGAGGAGATAATTTGGACTCTAAAGTAATTCACAACCTTGTCATTTATTTTGTACCTTATGTCTGAAAATGAGCTGTTCAGATCAGCAGATGATATTAGTGTTACACTTGAACCTCAGAACAGTCATCCAACCTGTTTAGAGTTTAGAAGTGGTAATGTAAATCTTTTTTTGGTCTTGTTTTTCCATTAGCAGCAAATTGTCAATACCATCCAAAAGTGCAAATCACTTGTGAAAGAAATTTAATGATTTATCCAAAGTTGTTTACATGTTTTCATTTCTGGATAAAATGTTTTTCTTTATATATTTTTTATTTATTAAAAATTTTTAAATACATTTTTTAAGAAATCCCAGTGACAAATGGACATTTTAGTTAATCAAGAAATATACCAAGTTTTAGCAAAAAAAAAAAAAATATTGAAGGAGCAGTCCTTAAAATGAAAATTTTAAAATGACATACCTAAAATAAATTAAGTATATCATCACAGCTACAAGGGCTGTGTATTTAACAGCCTCAGGAAGCAGCCATCTTAGATTACTACCAAAGTGTCAGAGTAATGTATGCTACTGTGTGAATTAATTCACCTGGAACATAGACATTTTTCACGCTTATTACCTCCTAAAAGGAAACAATACTTGCAGTGAAAACCAGAAGACAACACCTCAATTTATTAAGGGAATTGGTCAAGATTTGTGCACCGTGTAGTTGTTAACACCTCTATCAACAGTCAGTAAGGAAAATGAAGGAATAACCCACAAATTTATCCTTGGAACACCATGAAAATCCAGAAGGAAGTGAACTCCAAGCTAATATATCATAGGAAGAGTGAATACTTCACTGTAAAACTCCTTTCATCTTCAAAGAAACTACCTGAAACCTTTATGGTTAATGTCAGTCAAAGGCAAAATCTTAAAACACATTAACAGAGATTTTTTTGTTGAGGTGGAAAAAAATTGTTTTATTGCAAAACAACAAAAATGTGAACTGACATTATTTTTTTTCTTTGCCACTCTGGCTGCCAGCCTTCTGAGTTTTGTCACAGTGATGACAGACATCTTTGAAATGAACAGTCTCTCTTTCACAACACTTTGTGTGGTTTTCTCAAAATGGAGAAATAGGCAGAAGCTCTGCGCGGACAGACTTTTTGTCATATAAAGACTTGTTTGAATTGTGTTTCATTTGGATATCAATGCTTAGAAGTCTTTTAGCTGAGTTTTGCTGTGTCATTTAGTTATGCTAGGTTAGCATTGGTGCTTCCTAGCATGTGGAAAGATCTTCTGTAATGCATGGATCTTATCTTATCATGGACCCCCCTCTACTAGGGGTTCTTGACAAGAAGAGGTTAAAAACAAGGTAACATGAAAGTCAAGGGTTTACAAAGGTGAAATATGATGGAGGAATAACGTCATGGCTTTAACTGATGCTTCAATCTGCTTGTCCAAGACTTCAACGTTCCTATCTGTGCTGTGCTGTTTTAGCCACCTGACCTAACTTGGTATGTAAAATATATTTAATCTCTGTGATATTTTGATAAAAATCAAACATCGAACATTTCCCCAAGATGTCAGGAAATACTCGGAGGGGGAACTTGGAGGGGGAAAATGGCATAACATGTCTCATTTAAAGGGTAAGCAAAACAGCAAAAATGTGTTTGAGTAGCAAAAACTTAAACAAAATTGTTATTTACAAGCTACATTCAATTCAAACAAGGCCACATTATGGCGCATACAAAATCAAACTTATGAACAGTTTGCTTGTAGGTACCTATGTCTCATTGTACAGAAACTGAACATACTGTACACGCATGCATGAATTTATACTGGTCTGCTTGTACTAAACCCATCACTTAATCCCATAGACCTCCTAAAATATGCTCACTGGTCCCCATTAGGTGGTCACAGAGGCACAGTATTGCACTTCCTCCTTGCTCAGAGATTCACAATAAGGCTTTGGAATTTAAACTGTGCCTGCCAAATAGAAAATTGTTTGTTTTCTGCAGCACAAATTATTTTATTTTCCTCAAGGATGTTCTGTAAGTGCATCAAAAATAATTCCAACCAAATTAAATTATTGTATTTAAATGGGTTTTAGTTTGACAACAACATCCTAATAACTCAAAATGAGGTCCAAAGTTTTCCTGAAATGAACAGTGCTATGTGGCACTACAACAAAAAACAGACCTTGTATACAGGTGTTATTTACAACATAACATCAGTCTGTAACCGATGTTATGCTCTAACATCAGTTACATAACTTGGCAAAGTTAGTCAGCAGCGCAGCTAAATGGGAAGTCTGAATTACATTTCCAATAGCAAGTAGGTATTTCAGGAATAACACTCAGCTGTTATCCAAAGAAATTTGGTGTTTGCCTTATGATTAGTACTAAATAATGAGTTTGATTTAAGGACAGTTGTTACTAATTTATTAAAGAAGCTTTGACTCTGAAAGTGAAAGCAAATCCACCTGCCATCTTGAGGATAAGACACTTTCATCTAACCTCTAGAGCTCTGATCACTTCAAAACTGTCATAAATTATTTGAATTATCAGCGGCAAAGCCTCTTACATGGCCATCTCTGTAGTGATTAATCAACCAAAATACTCTGATTAATTCACTTAAGAAGCAAAAGATATCTGCAAACATTTGACGGGTTTTCAGTCATTTAGTTGCAATGTAGCTCATGTCAGCACAGTGTAACTTCACATCAGTTATCAACTATCAGATCAGGATAATCCCCACTGGTCTGGCTGTCTGATAGTTAGTAGCTGCTAAATAAACTGAATCAGACACGACAGATAAGAGATGCTCACTGATGATGAGCCAGCTCATGAAAAACATACTGTTGGTAGAGGTAGGCTGAATATCAAGAAAGGATAACATTATTTGGCATGTGGTTTATGACCAGAAGTAACAGTCGTGTTGCTCTGCATGCAGTTTTGTGTTAAAGAAGGATTTGCTCATACAGTTGTCATTACTTTGAGAGACCCTGAGCGAAATCTTAATATCTTCTTCTTAAGAGCGTGGGAGGCTTTGATCTTGACAAAGGCTTTTGGCTGAGTCGAGGCATTGGCAGTGGCTTGTGATGAAGGAGAGGAAGAAGAGGTGGAAGCGAGACGAGGTGGCAGCTGCTGGGGCCACACAAGCCCCCCGCTCTCATCTGAGTCGCTGGACAGTGAGCTGGAAGCTGGGGAGTACACTTCGCTCATGCTGGACTCGGACTCTGCAGGGGCGGCACCAGCACAGCCTTCCTCCCCCTGACAGATGGGTGCTCTTCCCTGACGGTCTTGGTGCCAGCGCTGTGCGTTCTGCTGTTGGGTGTGAGAGCAGGAATGGCCTTGGCGAACTTTTCGGGGTGGTCGTTTATTTACCTGTGCTGCCTGTGTCTCACCCTCATCTTGGCTGAGCTCAAGGTTGGAGCACCAGCGTCTACCCCCATTTTGGGTGTTGTTGCTCACCTGAGGACCACACACCTGACTCTGGTTCTGAACAGGATTGGTTCTGCCTTGACGCCTCTCTGTGGTGCTGTACCTTCTCTCAGGGATCATCCTCTGCCCCAGGAGGCTGTTTTCCGACTGGGATCGACTGGTTTTACCGCTTGCTTTCTTGGACCTTTGTCGATCATTGTGACTTTTTTTAGATGCTCTGGACTTTGAATTGGGGTGGTCAGGTGAGGAGGGGGATCTGTTGGGCTTTGACTGCTCTGGTTTGTAGTGTCTGGGTGAACGCACAGGGGCATGGCAGGCTTGCCCAGGGATATACTGAGCACTTACTAAACTGTGCATTTGATGAATAAGTGGTGGTGGATAGAGATAATGCTGGGGGGATGGGGGTTCACCACAAAGGTCAAGAGCCCCAACACCACTGTTTGGCTCCATAGAGGGCAAGGGTGATGGCAACCTCCCAGCTAGGGAGTGTGGCCTGGACTGGGGGCAGGGCAGAGCCAAATAACAGCCCTCCTCAAAAGATGGGGGCTCACCTCCACAGGCCTCCCCCTCTGGCAGGTCACAACCCCATCCTTGGCTCTTAGGGTTAGCTGATAGGTCAGCATGGGGCTGAAGATGGGGTTCAGCCAGGCGATGCTCTGTGGTTAGAGAAGGAGTTCTTCTGTGTTGGGAGACATGTCCAGAGGCGGAAGAGTATGAAGGATCAGGACTCACGGTGGTTCGAGGTTGACATGGCCGATGTGTGAGCGCATGGCGCTGGATGAGACTCAAGATATAACCCTCTACCCTTAAAGCCTGCTGGTAGTCCTCTTCAGTGACCTGATCCTCTGCAGGGTGCTGCTGCCAGCTGTGACTGGCATCATTGGAGTCCCATTGCCAGGAATCCCCAGCTGAACCCTCTTCAATGATACCCTCCAGTGGTGGTTGAGGAGCAGAGAAAGAACGCGGTATGATGGGGCGAGGGACTGGTCCATCCAAATCTCCATCCAGTACAAGGGTGTCTCCTAGCGACAGAAAATAACAATGTCTTTAGCTAAAATACAGTGGCAAGATCATGAAAGAATGTTTCCATGCTCACAGCAACAACAAAGGTGCTTATGAATGGCGATTTTACATATGTAGTTTATTAGTGTCGCTTGTCAGCAAGAAAACATAAAGTTGTTATGAATGAATGAATGAATGAATGGCTTGCTTGCTTGTTAGAATTGATCTTCAGAAAACCAGAATCCAATCTAAAATCTGTTTAGTGAGACTCAGAGCTAAAAGTGTACAGACTGACTGACATGTTTACATTGCTAACATTAAAAGCCACATTAAATTTGGCTAATTTTGACTGAAACAGTGATATTGTCCCATATTTTATCCTTGATATAGGAATGAGTGTTCCAAGCATTATTTAGCTATCTGCAGATTCATACTTTACCACCAGATGTCGCTGAATCACACACACCGTGTCTTTAATATCAGATGTTTTAAAAATATTTGTTATTTCCACTTGATTTTTACGCCACATTTTCAAAGAGTGTTTTCAATAATCTACAAAATGCAAACCAAAATACACCTTCTTGCCCCAGAGGCTCCATCTATTCTTGGTTTTGATTGGAAGACGTGTTTAATGATTAAAATTAATTTACAGATCATATACTGAAAGTTGAAGTGATTAACTTAAGCATGTACTGTGTCCAAGTATGAACCTGTGCCACTTTTTATCACAATCTCCCCCCGCATCTGCTTATGTTTCTTACCTACAGATTTGGGCCTGTTGGTGTAAACCCATGAAGAAACCGTCTCTGCCGGCTCAGCAGAAGAAGGTTTTCCTTTTGGCGACTGACCGTCACTCGATTCATAGAATCCTGGGACAAAGTGACATTAGAAAGATGAAATTTCCATCTCATTCATTGTATCTCACGGTTTGTCCCAGTTCTCTAAAAATACCCTACTTGATACATGCAGTCTTAGTGCATTTCACAGATAAGAAACAGAGGCCAAATTATAAGCAACTGGAGCATGAGCAAACATGATGAGAAAAAACAAAAGATATACTCAGTACTTGTGTAATTACAAAAGCATTGAGAAAGTTACTTTTTTTATATACAAAAATATACCTAACTACATTACTGAATTAGAGTAAAATACAAAAGGCATTTGCATTTATATAATTCTTCATTCAAAAGAAAGCTTTTCATCAGTACCAGAACTGGGCCGACTGTCGGCAATGTCTCCTTGAGCTCCATCACAGCTGCTGTCTTCAATGTCAACCCTGAGCTCCCCGACCTGCTGTTCCAGCGCCTGCATCAGCCCCCATGGAGAACTCTGAAGCGCACTCTGAAAAGCAAATACACAAATACATTGTTTTCCTGTTCTCCATGTGTGTTTATGCTGTTGAGAAGCAATCTTTGAGTACACATTAAGGAATAGAAAGGAGCAATGTACACAATAAAAGGAAAAAGTACTTGGAATTAAATTGTTGTCTTCCAGAAATGCTTTTTAAAAAATGAGGCAGGTGTACTTTTAGGCTACTGCAGGTCTTATTCTGTCTGACAAAGAGATACTACCTTGGTTAAATATATGTAAAAGGTCAGTTTCTGCAGGATTGGTTAATTTAAAATGAAAAAAGAATGAATCTGATATGAGTTATGTGACAAACTAAATAAGGAAATTAAATCTTTTGGAAGAGCAGATGTGAATTCAAATGCAGCACTTCATTATGCACAACTTAAATGAAAATAAGCAAAATGATTCAACACAAAAGGTCAAGAACATATAAATCAGATCTTTGATCTAGGTTTATTTTACACTAGTGACTAAAATCCAAATGTAGCCCATCCCAATTCACACTGAGCCTCCTTTAAGCATATCTACATACAACAAATCTGTCACTGGGCTCCAAGATGCAGGCGGGCTCACATGGGGTGCAGTCAGCTGGAAAATGAATAATTCAAAGCTTTGTGATGGGAAAGGCGAAGTTCTTTCATGTCGCTCTGGGCACACACACACACACACATGCACACACAAATAGGAACACAGATAAAAGTCATCCAGACATAGAGATAAATATGGTTACTCATACAGATAGGTAGAGAGAAGATTTGATGCAAAACCTCATTTTATAAATAAAGATTTTTGATTAAAAATATTTTTAACAGGATTTAACACCGTGGACACACAGACTCACACTCTGTTGACAGGATCACAGAGCATGTCAGCCCAGAAACCTTGACAGTTTTCATTAATCTCATTTGACACATATGCTAACGTCTTCAGATGCTTGCATGCAACATTGTGTGGATGAGTGAACGCACATGTAATTGTGTGTTTATGACTTCAAAGGACAATGCATTTTATTTAGCTGTAATGTTTCCCATAATAACAAAAATTTAAACTAACCTTTAAACACATCTACACTGCTAAATATAATTATTTATGCTTTGCACACCTTCTTATTGCCACCATAAACAGAACATATCCCATTATGTGACTTTAGGTCCTCAGAACATGAGTAGTACCTGCATGGCAGAAGCACACATATGGACCTCAGCTTGCTGGAGGTGATACTGCTAACACTCAAGTCTCATTAAGAAGAATTCACTACCAGAAGATTGAGCATGTCCTTAAAGCAAGGTGACACTTTTTTCACATTTCTAGCCTTGTTTGATGGAGCGCCTGTCAGACAACTCCTGCAACGGTCTCCTGCACTTTCTTGAACACTGTCTTTGTGTTTCTGTGCCAAGTCAAACACTGCCTTTAGGAATGCACACAGGCCCTGTGGTGAGCAATGCCGTTGATGGGAAATTATGTAAAAGCTCATTAATCACAGCAATGGAGACCCTTTTTTCCCTGTCGGACAGCCATATTGCACATGCATTCCACTTAATCAAATGCTTTTACTGTCTCTGTGTATGTTTCATCCAACTACTCACCATTGCTGATTTCAGTCTGTGTTCTTTGTGCTCTAAACTAGTAGATATTTGTCCCACTTTCTCCTAAATGTGGCTAAAATGCAAATAACTGCTGTTAATGGGTAAATAACCCAAGCTTGGAATCTGTTATGACCTCTTTACCCCAAATACGGCTCTTTTTTTTTGTCTGCACAAGCCTGCTCATTGTCTTACAGTAAACAAAGCAGCAGAATCAATGTGTAAAATTTTTTAGGGTGGGGAGCTTTGTTTTGGTTACTGGTGGGGCCTTGGGGTAAAGAAACAGACTGGGCGAGAGAAGGAAGGCTATTGGAAATCAACTAATCAATAAGGGTGTTTCATACGATCGATTCATGCCAGAGTCATGTGGACATGAATGCACACTCAGTCCATGCTGATTATTGAAGGACAACCTTGTTGAAAATGGACAAATATCTGTGGATGAACAAACCAGCTGGTCCAGCTACAGCGTTTAGTTTATTTTGCAGGCTGTTCTCTACTGTGGTGAGTTTTCACAGTGGTCCCCTGACTGTGTACACACTGTATCACTGCTGTTTTACTGCATCCTGGGCCCCATGCGGGTGGGGGATGGGGGAGACGGTGGACACGGTGAACCCAGGCTCACTTAGCCGTGAAGCTGCTACACAGCGGGTGAGCAAAACACCAGGACCTCCTGGCATCCAAATGTGACACGATAAACTGCAAGTGAATTCAGGTGAAATCAGAACAATGAAACAAGCAAAAACTGATTTTATCTGTTACATCACTTCTGGGTTTGCAGCGAATATGATGAGTCTATAGAGCTTAAAGCCAAAAGGCGCGAGAGCAAGATGTGTTGTCAGCATCGACAAAAAGACACAGGAGAAGTCTCTCACACAAAGCGCTTGTGCAGGAAAGAAAGAAACAGGCTGTTTCCGAAGAAATTTAAAGCGTAAACCTTGAACTGATTAACAGCAGGAACAGTTTGAAAAGAAGCCAGAATGCAGAAATCTATGAAACAGAGCAGACAAGGCATGCAGCCACACATGCTCGACCCTGCATAATTAAAGCAATGTTGTGACTGGATCCACACAGAGAAGAGGTCTGTAGGAGGCCGGATACACACACTCACTCTCTCTTTCTCTCTCGCTCTCATAAGACACCGTGGGGGGGGGGGGGGGGGGGGGGGGGGGGGGGGGGGGGGGGGGGGGGGGGGGGGGGGGGGGGGGGGGGGG
>JBAMHX010000010.1:23003649-23016159 GCA_037177515.1 Pseudomugil tenellus
TATATATACATACTTACTACTTGGTTTAAAATAAAGATACATTTCTTTTTCTTTCTTTTGGTTTTGAAATATAAAGTTTATTGTCATGCTTTCATTTGACCCAAGGCTTACACCTGAGGTGGGGAGAGGGAAAGTACAATCTTCGTTTATGATTTTGATATTTTGAGAAACGCAGCAATCTTTTCTGGTTTTGCTGCGTTAGATGGAAAAATAGATTTTGAAGCAAAAGGCAGGCAATAAAAAGTTTGCTAAACTTTGCTACCCATCAGTTTCTGCATAAGTTGCATCCATCTTCTAGTCTGACGTGTAGCAAAAACAGAAAAGAGAGCATTTCTCTAAAGGTTCCTTTCTTTAGCCAAGAGTAATCTAGCCACTAAAGTGGTGCACGAAAGGCTCATCTCCAAAATGCTGCATATCTGTCCACAAAAAAAAGTCAAATGTTTCTTGTTAATTATAACAATAAATCTCTATGTAAAAGGAGTCAGGGTTTACATTTGCGTTCAGATGTTGGATACATCACTTTGGAACAAACTCTTTGACTGTAAACTGTACCCTGGTGGGATTAATGGAAGGCGGAATCCAAACGCATTAGCATTTAAAATAAAAGGCAGTCTGACTGCAGGAGCCAGAGTAGGAGGAAAAAAATAGAAACATACATGTGGAATGGTAAAAATGCCTTGTTTTCCAGCACACACACACACACACACACACTCACTCACACACCCAACACACATACACATGCGCGAATATAATCGCGTGAATGCAGAATCATACTTGCACACTGGACATGTCACAGACATATCTGGCATGCATTTCTAAGAAGAAACCACTTTGAGTTAGAAATTCTTTATCTGCTCTAGAGCTCTGATCATTTCTGTATGTACATAAATTAACAATAAATATAGGTCATGTTTATATATTTTGAAATATATATATATTAAATAATGAAATATTTTAATATATTTCAAATATATTCATAGAATCCTTTCCAATTTGAAATATCTTTAAAGAGATATAATCACAGTTTAGTAATAAAACATATAAGAATACAGGTCTCCCTACAGGTCTGGCTGCAGAGTCCCTGATTGTGATCCAAGTCCGGTCATTTTTTCTTTTCTCCAGACAAATACATTCCACATCATCAGAAGGACTGGAAATAATGCAAAGCATGGTAGCCAACACTGTGGTGGGACCAAATGACCACATGATGTGTGTCCCAGATAAAAAAACAAAACAAAACTTCTCAAGTCTTATATGTCCACCAGTTCTACTTTACAGCAGCCTGACAGGGAACCAGCCCTGACAAGAACCGCATAGCCCAAGTTCAAACAAGACAACAAGGACTGATCAGTGAAGCTGATTGCCCGTTGAACATACTTGTTTTTCTTTAGGTGGAACTGAATTAAAGGGACACTACAGCGAGGACCTCTAGGGGACGATTGCAACAGTCGAGAGAGTGTAAAAAGCCATAAAGATTTGAAAGGACCCCCTTGCCTTTGACTTGATCTCTCTCCTGTTTTTTTTTTTTTTTTTGACGTACATAGACAGGAACTGGACCACATTAACACTGACCGAGGGGAGCTATGTTGTCTACATGCATGCAGTAGTTCCTTCTTTCTCTGCCTCTCTCTTGTTGACATGGCTTACAGTAGGATGCACTTGGAAACAAAAAGAGCAGAAGGAAGCGGTTATCCCACAGGTGGAGAGAAGGAGCAAGTCGAAGCACCTTCCCACAATGCCTCAGTGATGTTAGGGATACTTCAGTTCCTGTGTGTCTGTCCATGATCCCCCCTCCCTCCTGTGGAAGAAGGTGTAATTTCTGTGCACTGGAAACTACTGACACTCTTTGTGTCTTTGGACACAGTCTTCCTTGGTCCCACCGTGCCTCCGTCCTCCCTCTGTCTCGCGGATGCGTGCACTCTGGCTCAAAAACAGAACAGGTCCTATATTGCACAGCATGCCCTCATGGCCTTGTGGGGGTGTGTCAGTGATAGCGACTTCTCTTCTCCTCCGTCTCAGAGGTGTATTCCCTCAAACCAATGCCTCGCTGGAGATTCAATAAAGAGTCTTTCATCTAAAGGAGAGAAACAACATGAGAAACAGAAAATAAAAACGGCTTTCTAGCTTCAGGTATTCTGTTGTAAAGTTACAGCTTTCCATTGGATCAATGTCTCATTGCTCAGATAAATTTTGGACCGGCTTTAGCTTTCAGATGGTCTTACTTTTCTCAATATGAGGACATGAGTAGTATCAAAACCATAAGCTTTCAATTTGGTTTAGGTAAACTGTGCAAAGCATACTTAAATTTTCCCTGATTCAGGAAATGCATAAGGTCTTAAAGCCAGAAGGTTTACGTCAGAGTGTAGGCTCAGCTCAGTCAGCTGTTATCGTCTGAGTCCCTCTTCCAAATTGTTTTGAACCTCATCCAGAGGAGTCTCTGCAAGTTGGGAAACTAAAGAATACATTTTGTATACAAGTATCTGATTTACAGGTGAAGCTGTTTCCAGACATACCCATGTCTGGGTATAGAAATATACAACTAATCTGCAAATATCTACATAAATGGAGTTTTGTTAGATAATGTTTAAAACATCAATCAATAAAACTGACAAAGACATGAATAATGTGACAAGGTCTGATCTCCACATGTAAAATGCTCCATCACTGCATGAGAGAAGAAAAAGATGCTACGAGTACGAGACCATGACGAGATAACCTCTGAAGGCCAAAAGCATGTCTGAACTGGAGCCAGATTCTTAGGATTATTGGATTGTTTGGAATCTGGGTTAGCCGCATAGGAAGCGTGGATGGGAAAGGAACCATGAGGGTTTTTATTTGTTGTTTTATGTACTTGTCAATTTGTAAATGTTTTGTGTGTTTTTTTTAAGTATAAAGTTATTGATTGAAGTGATGTGAAAACACCACTTTAATACTGCTTCCTGAATTAAATGAGGTTGTTTTAATGCAATGCTTGAATTAAGTGTGACAATCCACCAACAGATCTGCACTTTTCTCAAAACTCGCTAAACAGTCTCACAATTGACTAAATAATATTTTGTTTCTATGAGGAGTTCACGGTTAAATCAGTGACCATGAGATGTTCAGGTCCTGTGGCTGTAAAACAAGCAAGCAAAAAAGAAAGATGGCTTTTATGTTTGTGCTGAGATGCTGTGTCCACCTAATGTGCTGCTGTGCATTAGGACCAAACATCGCTTCTGTAGCCTGTCCGAAGCACAACATTAAGAAGGTTTGGGGTTAAGGTGCAGCTTTGTAAACCTAGGCTGTGCTGTATTTTTAACAGGGAAGATGGCATTTCCATAAAAAAAAGCCATACTTTTACAGTGTTTTTTCTAATTGTACTGTCAGGAACTAAAACATTTAATGTAGTCTGTTCAGTCTGGGATGAAGCTAATTGATGTTTTTTTTACTTTATCTGAGAATTATCCAGCCCACTACTGGGAAGACTGGAAGCTGGGTTAAATGGTATCCACTGTAGAATGATAAAACCCTCATTGTTTGGAAGTAACGTTATAATTATTTTCAGATTGAGAAACAGCAACAACTTCTATGACCACAGCTGACATGATTTGATTAGCAACACATGCTAGCTACTTACCCTCTTAACGTTTTTGGAAGCAATAATTAGTGCTTCCACGTTCTGCTTCTGAATTTGTTTTTCATATATAAATAATGACACAGTGTAATATGACATGCATTGCAGCTTATTTAAAGATGTGTATAATCAGATCTTTTTTTTTTCAATGATGCCCTGATGCATTCGACATTCAAAACTGAAACAGCTTTCACATGTCTGTATGTCTTTTTCTATATAAGTAGTTTGAGTATTTTTTCCACGTGTTAACTAGTCACACTGATTACAAGAGAAACTTCAAGTTGAGCAAAATAAAGAAACACTGCACATCTAGCTTCTATTTAGCTAAACATGCTGCACAGAAACAATAACTTAATATATCAATAATGTCACTGAAAAACATGCAGAGTGATCATTTAGATGATGCAACTACACCATGCTAAATGGCTAAGTTGTTGTGAATCTTTTACATTTTAAAATCTCATATTTAATAAGTTACAGCATGAGAGCTGCAAGAACTGTGCAGAGGTTCAGGAGATCTGTTTATCTCAGGAAATAAGACGTAGGGCAGATTTATTCACTGGCAGGCCTTCTGTCTATCATTCCTTTACCAAAGAAAACGGGTCAGTGCAGATTGGAGGGGATGTTTGTGTTGTCAGCTCCACTTTTGTCTGGCAGAAGTTGAAACTGTTAAATTTCCGGTGCATCAACCGTATCAGGAATGCAAATGCAGAAAAACAAAACTTTCTTTGCTTCAACCAATAGGAAACTTCTCCTTCTGTCCAAGTACCTGGTCCAGCAGCACGACTGATGACTTGATAATCTCTCTCCACTTCTGCAGCTCGGCGTCATGGTAACGCTGCTGCGCCTCTAGGAGCTGGGCCCACTCCATCTGGGTCTGAGGCAGTTTGCTGGGAAACACACACACATTGGCAACATCAGGGAGAAGCCACTGAAGCATGATTTCCATTTGGGGGTGACTGCCAATAAACAGTTTGGTAAATTGTTTCAGTAAGCCCAGAGCTATTCAGGGGTAATTTTAGAAACACAGTGTTTTCCTGTCACGTGAAGGCCCATATGGATATAATTTAGTCTGTATGTCTGAGAGTGCATATATTTGCATGTGTGTGTATGTATGTGTGTGTGAAAATGACTGCAGCACTTTAGAAATTTAGCTTTTGTATCTGTTAAATACTCTGAAATCCATTTGTTCCATTGAACTGTTGAGAGAAAAGTTTTTTTGTACCTCTCCTGAAGCCGCAGACTTTGCCAGGTTGTTAAAGATTGTGCAGAGTACTCCAGCATCCATAGCTTATAGAAGAGCATCATGTTGAGGAACACTAGCAGAACCAGGCTGAGAGAGAACAGGAGATGAACAAAGTCAGCAACTAAGACCTTTGTTTTCTGTTATATAACTTGAAAACATTTTTATCTACATAAATAAAAATGATAAATACTTATGTGAAAGGACACTAGACATAGTTTGGAAATATACGTTCCCAGGCTAACTGGTTTAAAAACATATATACCTGAGACAGATCCTACCGACAGCAATGGAAGAAAATGAGAGACAAGTTCAACGTGAGAGAAAAATAGCTTTTTTAAGTTAAATAAAAAGAAAAAACAGTTGATTTAAATCATGCAACATGTAACTCAGAGACAAAAGAATGTGTGTCCCATCAGCATGAGTCTAATTTACATTTACACCCAGAAGAACAGGTCTTGAACACACCCCTTTTACATAAATGTGTGTGTGTGAGTGCGTTTCATACACAAAGCTGATGATGAGCAGCAATTTGGAGACGCTGTACAGAGCCAGGCCTCCCGGTAGGTGATGGTGTTCAGGACTCTGGTGTCTGGTCTGAGTGGAACCTGCCACTTGTTTGATTCTCTGAATCACTTCCTCATCTGTCGGCGTGGTAACAGGGCTGAGCGCCTCATCTAGATGTTGGCTGCGCATGTGGGGGAGTGGCCGCTTCTTCCGCCTAACCGTGGAGTTCTTTATGCTCTTTGCCTTTGGAGACAGCTGGTGGGTCTCAGTCAGCATCTCTTCCAGTTTGGACAACTCCAGTTCTGATGGGTGGGGAAAACTTTTGTCACTTATCCATGTCACACCTCGTTTAAAGGCAGTGAAAAAGCTTTTTTACTGCATTTGCTCCCTGTGGTTAAAACTAAATCATCCGTTGTTATTACAGTGATATCCAACAGTGAAACAACTCTATTAGTTTTGATCTTAATACAACTTTGTTCTATTTACATAACAACAATTCAATACTGTGCATATCTCTTTTTTATGATTAACCTTCAGCGGATCACTATCTGTCCTCCTCTTTCTGCCCTCCATCCTGTCTGACTGGTGTTCACTCCCATCCTCCAAGCCATGAAAACATCCAGCAATTAGCTGCATGTGGTGTTTAAACGTGCAGCTTAATTATCATTCTCTGTATTTCCTGTCTGTGTTTTGTAATCGCATTAGTGGGTAATTTGGTGACTCAATTTCATTACTTGCCAGCAGTTACTTGTAGTTTAGTGCAGATCTTTAGCAGTTTTGATGATGGTGTGATTGTCTGGAGACTGGGCAAGGCTTTTATTTCACAACATTTGGATTAGTTTAACAAGACAAGCCATGTGATTATTTTGATTAAAAAATTATTTTTATCTTTATTTAAATTCAGTTAAGAGACAAAAACTAAGGATGGGAATTCATGTTGGGTTAGAATAAAACAGGGGGTGATGTGTTATTGTGAAAGGAGCAGATTATAAGGTTGTGTGTGTTTTTTAATTTTTTGTCTTTATTTTAATATGAAAATTTTGTTTTTATTATGTAAAAATGCAAATGTGTTGCATGAAAAGTCCACAAATTATACGCATGGTAACAAGTTTTCAAGGCTAAGAAAACAATGTTTTTCAATTAAGGGGAATTTCAAATAAATAAAGTGTACCAAGATGTCGAAAGTTCTCTTCAAGCCCACTCCAGAAGTTTTTCTCTATGAAGCCTTTAACCAGTCCCCATGGCTGTTTTCTATAACGCAGCTCTGTTGAAACCCTAAAAAGACCCAAAATATTAATACATTCGTAAAGTCTTTTTTATTTTTATTTTAAATCAGTAATGAGTATGAAAACAGGGAAGAATTGGACCACATCTTACCGTAACCGGCACTTATTCTTGGCCACCCGTGTGAGCATATAGCGGTTAAGAGTGTAGAAATAATCGTGATAGGGTACATCGTGCGTGATGACCTCAGCATCAATGATGTAGCACTCGCTCTCCTGGCTGGCTTTGTACAGAGTCTGTTAAAAGCAGCAAAATGTGGCTTTATTAATAATAAAGCATACAGTATCAGATAAAATCTAAAGGGAAAGTGTGTCCAAACGTCTGATTGGTTGTGTTAATAGAAACAATGTGTCCGGTTTAGCACACAGGTGCTGAGTTTACCTGCGTCTCAGTGACAGTGGCTGATTTAGGTGCCAGAGGATTGGACAGGGAAATGGTGTACATGATCTCTCTGGTCTGGTTCCCGGCCTCCTCCTTCTTCCACGGGTGATACACTACATCTGGGCGGAGAAAAAAGCAGATTTTTTTAATCTGTACTATTTTCTTGGATGTTAAACAGAAAACAACTGACGCGACATCCGTGGTGCCAACCTGAAAACCGTCTCTGATCCATGAAGTCACTCATGAACTGAGACTCTGTGAAGAGGATGTCATAGAGCTTGTCCACACTAAACTTGTACACTTCATTGATATGCTGCCTGCCGTTCAAATCCTCGTGGAACGCTTGCACCTCACCTGCATATCAAAGAAACTCAAGATTAGTCCGTCGTGTTTCTCTGTATGATGGAGAAATCAGTTGTAGTGCAGCTTATTGTGGGTCGTCACCCTCATCGTGGGTTTCTGAGGAGTCACTGAGCTCTGTGGGGATGTCTTCATTATCGTTAAAGTCCAATGACGGTGAGGGGACAGGACCACCAGGCCCGCTGGTCTCGTTCTTCTCCTCCACCACCAGAGGCACAGTCAGTAGATCCCCGTCTGGTAGGCAGTCTGCAAATTCCTCTGCTGGGAGTTCAAACTGGGTGGGGGAGGGGAGTGACGTTACAATCAATCATCCACAATATTCAAGGGAAAAAACTTGTCAAGCAGTTTTCCTGGAAGTGGTTCTAACCTGGAAAACTGCCTAACGTGATTGTATTTTTTTAAATACACTAACACTATAACACTATAAACATAGAACGTTACTTACTGTGATGGGTGTTTCGGTGCTGCTAGGACTGGTGATGGTGCTGTTTGGGATGGTCTTCTTATGCAGCGGAGGACTCCCCTCAGGCTTGGACTCTGCACTGCTTTTCGTCAAGTTGTCATTGTTGATCTCATTCTCCTCATTGGGAATCTCTTCGCTGAACCTGACGACGAGCAGAGGACATTAACTGCAGAAGTTATGCTTCTACGGCTGCTTCATGTTGGCACAATACTGGTCCGTAATAAATAAAAAATAATTAGATTTTTATGCTGGAAGGATTTATGGCTAGGAAACATTAATGACACAGAAAAAGGATTTCTGAGTATATTTAAAATGAAAAACAAAACAAAAAACGGAAGCATGGCTCTAAAGAGATTACCTTCAAGGGTATTTTCAGTGGTAGCTGTGTTACTGATACAGCAGCCAAAGTAGACTCACCCCATGGTGTTAAAGTCGTCGTCAGGAGGGACATAGTCCTCATCGTCACTGGTTAGGCCCAGCTCGTTCCCGTAGCACTGGTGAACAAAGTGCCATAGCTCTTTGGGGCACAGCGGCTGGAGAAGACGCGAACAAGTCAAACAAGGAACCAGTTATCACATTTACCTCAAAGTCTGCAAACGCTTCAGGTATTATTTGTTTAAATTGACTGTAGAAAACTTTGACACGCGGAGACCAGATGTGCTCACCTTGTCAAGCAGGGCATTCTGCCACAGTCTGAACATCATCATGTAGGTCCTGTCTCGAGCTCCAAATGAGGTGAAGAAGTGCTGTGAGGAAGAAAAGACAATCATTTATTACTGGAGTAATAACAGAAATGTGAGTAGTGTTTAGATACTTTGAGTTGGACAAAAAAGAGGTTCTTGTAATTCAGATGTTTAATCAGTACTCGTGGGTGACATCTTGCCTCTGCAAACATTTAAAAGTGACAGATACACCACACCTATTGATATTTCTAGTTAGATCTGAAACATCTTTACAGTAATGGGGGTCTCAACAGATGACAAAATTTGTATCCTTTACCTTCTCAGTGTCTGTGCAGACCTGGATGGCGTTGGGAATGAGGCGAGCGGTCTTCTCTTTCGTCATTGAGCAGATGTCCTTTAGTCGCACTGTCAGCTGCAGGCAAACACACAGAAGCGCACACCATCACATCCACACTCTTACATGTGTCCCAGTGCAATCAATAAAAATGCAAGTAGGGAGAGCTCAAAGCACATACAAGGGTTTCCCAGCGGAAGATGTTGCTATAGAAACAGATCCAGTTTTCAGAGAGGTAGAGTCGTCCCTGCAGGAGGATGTCCCGTTGAAGAGCACATGAGTAGTCTGCAAAGCAAAAAAAAAAACCCAAAATCTAAGAAAACTACCATGCTAAACAGCAAAAATTATGCATAATTTTAAAAAAGAAAAAAAAACCTGCAATAATAAATTCCATCATTTTGCATTTATGGAAAATGATTAATCATAAATGCATCCATTTACAGCTTCGACATAATCACTTTAGTCAAATGTTCCTGTAGTCATGTACATACCTATGTTATGATCAGACCTGAAATGTTCATGCTTTATAGCACAACCTTTGTTTTAGTCTGTTTTATGGGCTGAAAGTAAATAGTGATTGATTTGTATGTTTTCCTTTCAAACTAATGAGAGCACAGCCAGATATTTTATAGTTTAGCAGTTACAGTTTAAAAAAAAACATAAACCTGCAGTGTAATCTCTCTAAAACACAAAATATGAGTGGGAGCAGCACAGAAGGCACTAACTCATCATCACCTCACTGGAAATCACTGACCCGGGAGCCCCCAAGGTCACTGCTGCTCCCAGCAGATAATACATTTCTGTGTGGTAGACTCTTATCTAGTCCTTAAACTGCAGTTCAGATTAATGACAAAAGTAAAACTGCAGTGTCTGGAGAAAGCTTAAGAAATCAGCTTTATATCAGAGTTTCAAAATTCTTCTAATTAGTTCCTCATAGACAAGTGATTGAAGACACTATTAGGTTGGAAAAGCAACATTGCTGTCATATGAAAGGTAAAAGATACGTCTCTGTCCGGACCTGTGTGACTGTACATCAATGGAAAACAAACAAACAAACAAAAAAAAAAAAAAAAAAAACTACATTTAAAGGACTCGTGACCTATAAATAATAACAAAAAATCTAGCAGTAAATTTGATTGTTAAAATTAAGGATAATTCTGTTTAGTGAAAAATCTAATTTGTGTTATTTTTATTTTCTAACTATTGCTAAAGCAAAACTACTTGGAGAAGATAGACAGGGGTGGGTAACATGGCGCGAGTCCCATCATGGCCACAAGACAACCTGTAACATGCAGAACGTGTGTGAGATGAGCACAACAGAAGGATTCCCAACATGTAGCTAAAAAAACAAACAAAAAAACACAGTTTGTTTTGGGAAACAAATAAAAATCTGATTACTATAAAGATTACTTTGCAGAGCTGCGATCAAATCCAAATTGGTGGTCTTACACTTTAACTTAAACGGTGACTTGCATTTTTTGTATTATTGTGTGTTAACATCTACTTAAATCACACACACAGTGTGTGTGTGTGTTTGTGCATGTGTTCATGGCACAGTGGCGAACGCTGCTGTTTGTAAAGGGAATAAGTTGGGAAAAAACAGGAATTATCCTTTATCTACCTGTAACCTCTCTTCACAGGGAGGATTAATCATTTTCTAAATGCTAACAAGCTAGGAGCACCTCTGCCAATCCTTACATGGCCTCGGTGTGTGTTTGCCGTCCACTCACCCACAATGAGTCTCTCTGTGTCGGGTAGTTGCTTGAAGAGTTTCCTAAAGTCCTCATTGCGCTGCTTATATGTTGGACTCAGCACCTGCAGTGACAGACATAGTCAGAAACAACAAACACACACACAAATGGTTTCTGAACTCGCATTCCCATCGCCATGCTCGCTCACAAGTATCTCATCTCAGCCACAAAGCCCAGGTTATTTGTTTGTGTGAGCATGTGAGCCAACCTTGTGAAAACCACCCACAGCTTTGAAGATGTGTGATTTTAGTTGGTCATATTTTACTCTGTGGGGGATTTTGACAGGTCCTGGAAATGGATATTTAGTACATGGTAAGCAGAATAATGCAGCCGGAGCGATTTGCAAGGGTGCATTAGTGCTGATACTTAATGACAGTGTGACTTCCTTGCACAGTTAGAGGGGGTGGAGATTCCTTGATACAGTCCTAGTTTAAGCTACTAATTCCCAGTATGAGCTATGCTATCAGAATTGTGAAAAGCTACATAATTTTGTCAATGAGGCTTTTGTTTTGAAGAAAGAGGGCGAGACAGCTGACACGCATATGTAAAAATTGTGGCTTGACGCTCTAAGTTGAACTTAGCTCTAGGAAAGCAAAGAAAAACCCCAAAACATCGTCCTTATTTTTTCTTTCCTTGTCTTCAGCTGACTTGACAATTTGCAGGACAAGTCTGCGATGTGTAAAAACCTCCAAATGTGCACCACATCCAAGGCACTCATCTTATGTGCCAGATGCTTCCCTTCAACAGGAAATTTGCAGGAAACAATAGCTGCCAACGCCGTTGCAAGAGGTTTACTGACAAGAGGAAATGTATATTCTTATGGAGAGGAGCTGGTGGGGAAGAAGAACAGCATGTTCATGTAAACATTTAAGCTGACATATTAAGATGCTGTTCGGCTCTGTCGGTGATAAAAAAGGCTTATTTGACAGCACGTGGGGGACAACTCTGAAATGAATCATGCACACCGACCCTTCTTTGTATCTAGAAACATCCAAATAAACACCTACACTGTTGATATATGAACCTGATGATCTCTGCTAACAACTGGACTCTGTGAAGCTCTACAAGGCTTTGACTCACAAGCAAGCCGCTGGGTTTATTCGGTGCCCGGGAACTACGCTTACAGCAGGATACAGTAAGGACAAATCCAGCTTTGAAGCTGTTTAATTGACTCTCTCTCCTGTGAGTTGTCCGTTAGAGCTAAAATGACTAAAAACAATCCAACTCCTCTTCGCTTGCTGTTTATAAGTGGAGGTCGACTTACAGCAGGAATATCTTCATTGTCCCATTCAGGGTCCTGAAGGTCCGAGGCTGCCCAGCCCCACTCCCAACCCCATTCCCCTCTAGCTGGACCCTGCAGCAGCCACCCCGCCAACGCTTCATCCAGCTCCAGCATGGCCTCCCACTCCGACATCGTACAATCTTCATCCAGCTCTGCATTCATCGCGCCAGCTCCTTTACTTTTCTTTTTTTTTTCCTTTCTTTTCGCGCCTGGACCGAAGCAGATTTTTCCTAATCGTGGCTCAGTGGGCTCCTCTGATGTTTGGACGTCTTGTCAGTTAAAAGTAAGTTCGGAAAATAAGAAAAAAGTGGATGGAAAGTCCAGTTGTTTGAAAGCAGCAGTGTCCGCCCCCTCCGCTGTGGGAGCTGCTCTTTTTCAGTGCAGAGCTGTGGACACGGCGCACTTCAGCCACATGATCCTTCTGTTGTCGTTCTCTCTCGCTTCCTTTCACACACACAGGGAGAGCCGTTGCCCTCTAGTAACCCCAACCAACAAGTCCTTTATTATCATGCCACAAGCTCTTTGCTTGGGGGGGCGGAGGGAGAGGGGGGGGGGGGGGAGGGGGGGGGGGGGGGGGGGGGGGGGGGGGGGGGGGGGGGGGGGGGGGGG
>JBAMHX010000010.1:23016259-23032769 GCA_037177515.1 Pseudomugil tenellus
TCTTTTGTTTCTTTTCAAAACAAAAGGGGGGGCGGTGGCTCTTGGGGAACCCAAAAAAAAAAGGCCTTTGGGCTCGGGCCAAAAGCCTTTTCCCCCCCCCCCCCCCCCCCCCCCCGTCTTGCTTACTCCTCATAGTAAGTGTGTAAGCAGGCAGCGCGTGTATGTGTGTGTGCTGCTGTCCAGGTCTCAAGTGCTGTGTAATTACTCTGTTTACAAGCAGCAAAGAATGAGGTAAGTTTACTTTGCGGAGAGTTAAAACACAAGAATGGATTCAGCTGGAAGGAGAGAAGCTGAGATGGACAGAAAACAGATTAAAGAAAAGAAAATGTTTCCAGTCCGCTGAAGTACTTGGGTCCATCTCGCTGTCTGCCAAAGTGATTGAATTATAGAGAACAGATGTGTAACCTCCAGTTACCCCGGCCTGCAAAACAACGGCCTCAATCTTGACAGAGTCTGTAATAGGTCACGAGCCATAACTACAACGCCGTACACGACACTTATGTTCGACAGTCTATGTATAAGAGGATCTGCTTCAATGCAAACCAAAAGCATCAAGAAAAGCTGATCAGCAGAGATCGGTTGACACAGAGGGTTTGAATGCACTTCTCTGAGACTTGGCTATGTGGTCCATTCATGTACTCTGAATGCCTGACCCTTCTCAGTTTCTCTGAACAGATGACAAAGGTGCAGAGATCACTGTACTTATTTTTAGCAATCATTTAAAAACACAACTGGTGCATGCCCCTAAACTGGTCCTCACTCGTAAAGTTTCAGTTGTTTGGATGGTGGGTAGAGTCCTGAACATCTGAGGAGTGATCCTGAAGGCAATAAAGTCAGAAACGCTTGACTTTTGTTGTCTAGAACCAAATTTGAACCTGGCTCTGACTTTGACACTTCCAACTCTGTTATCCATCTAACCAGGTTATCCCAAGACTATCTGAATTAGAAAAAATAAACTGCCTTTGAAATAATCTTGGAAAACAACCTTCAATTCTTTTTCTCTCTCTCTTCGAAGCCAAACAAACCCTCCATCCGCGCTGCAGAGGCCTTTGCATCATTTGGATAAAACTTCGGGGGAAACGATGATTCATTTCTCAGAATACTAGTTGTGTCCATGCTTACAATTGGCTTTTATTTCAGGGCTTTAACTTTCTGTTATTGATCAAGCAAAGAAAGAGGCTGTTGTAAAGAATGCAGCGTCCACAGTTCATGTGACTGTATGAGAGCTGGGATGAGGTGGTTTTGCTGATACACTGTGTGTATTGATTTGGTTGATAATTAACTAGTTGGGTAAACAGAAGGAGATGGAGGAGACTGGTACAGTAAACCAGGGTGTGGACTATATGGGTGTGTTTGTGTGCTTTCTACTGACAATAAAACCATCTTATTTAATGCAACTGAATGCCAATTGATTAGAAGCCAGGTGAGCTGGAAAGGTCCGTTTGACTCTTCCAGATCACCTGAGTAATGGTTTGTTGTGTTTGTAGCCATTTTTTCCCCCAAAGACAGAAAGTAACTCAGTTCACTGACTGTCCTGGTCACTGCGCTTGCTTGTTGCCAACTTCTTGCAGCCAATGACAAACTTGCAGAAATGCAAAAGCGAATGAACAGGCGCTTTCTGACGGCAGCGACTGTGCAGGTCTATTGCAGGCTTAGAACTTGTCGGCGCCACAGTAGGTCACTGACGCTGTGTAGCGGTCACTGACACACATGCACACACTGTCTGACATGCAGAACAATAGAGATCCAAGACTTTACAAAATATACATCGGGAACTAAATGAACTAAGTTTATCAGCTGATCATTTTTCACTGATGAATTAGTTTAGTTCTAACATGACGTGTGAAGATTAGTGTACAAGATATCGTGATAGAAGCCGTGATATGAAGCACATGAGCTTATAAAAGGCAAAAATACAATAATAAGTAATAACATGCAGTTGCTTTGCATTATGACTGCTTTACATAGTATTATCATGACTATAAACATTATACTGTATGTATAGATATTTTACTTTTAAATTAAGACTATTGAACATTTCCTCATAAGAATGAGCTGAATTAATGGACGTTGCTTTAAGATATCAGATGTATTTTTTTCAAGAGAAACCAGACCAGAATAGTAGTTGTACAAACTAACTTGTCAATAAGCAACGTAAAACACACCATGAGTCATCTATAGTGTATTTACATAAGATGTTAGGTGATAATATGACTCACTGGTGTGTCATTAATACGTTTTGGACAACATTATGGGTCAATGGCATAAACCCACCAAGAATGGTTCCTTTAAATATTTAATAACCGTTTTTTTACTGACTCACTGAGGAAACAGTCTGAGAGACAAAATCATTTCTTCGCCTATTCTGCTTCCTCCAGTATTGGTTCAAAACAATTAGATTATTGTCCAGAACTGAGCTGGTTAAATTGTGTGCTTCAGAGCTACAAAAGGAGCAAAAAAAAAATAAAAAATAAATAAACAAAAAACAAAAAAAACCACCTTGTCAATAAGATTCAGATGGTAAAGAAGCACCACTGAGACCAGGCAACAATTTGCACGCAGGTTAACAGATGCAACTCAGTCTTTTGTGTCTGCAACAGCAATATAATACTACAGTGACTGTTGCAAATCGTATCCCGGTTAAAGATTAGTGGCTTAGACGGGCAACTTCAGGTACTCAGGCCATGATGGTGGTTCACGCCTTACAGGACTGTAAAGCCATAGGACATTACACCGCATATCAGTAGGAGGCCATGCAAACAATACGCTTGATAAAATCTTTTTTTTAAATTTAAATCAAAAGACTTGATTTGTGTAATGTTTTAAAAAATGTGACAATAACTTTTAAAAATTATATCCATTTTTAAAACATATATTTCTTGATTTTTTAATCAACAGAATTGCAAATGATGGCCAGAACATGAGCAAAAGAACACAGAGATTTCTGCAAAAAACTGTCAGATTTGTTTCTAAAACACAGAAAGTACACAAATCTTTGTATCCATAGCGATCCCATATTGCACAAAACATTGCTGCTTTCTCTTTTCTATGCCACAGTGGGAAATCCAGTGTATGCATGCAGTTCATTGGGTTTATAATATTTATAAGGAAGTTCAGGCTCAGCTGAAGCCAGCATCTGATACTTGTTTTTTGCCCCTGCGGCCATTGGTATCTTGGATAAGTATGTCACTTTTACAGAACACTGGGATCATTTCAGATTCAGTCTTAAAGCATGTTAGAAGATTTAGGCTGATTCTCTCGATATCTTGTACACTTGATGTACATTGCACTGACAACTAGTTTGTGTAAGTAAGACATTCTCTACTGGACACCGTCAGAATCTAGATTATGTGCACATTATGGTCTGAAAAGCAGGTTAAAAGAGGAAATGAGAGATTTATTATAGTTCAGTGTAATAGAGAAGCATTAAAGGCATTTTCTAGTCATTTTGAATAAAGCATTTTGAAATCCCAACATCAGTTTTTTTTATGCTTTTTTATTATTTTATTAAATGTAGGAAGATGTTTTTTTTCTGGGATCTAGATATTATAATACCCAGAACACAAAGCCAAATGTTGTGAGTGTCCATGTTTACTAAAACATAGAGGACAGAGTATAACTGAAAGGAGATAGGCCTCAAGCTAGATCACCATGCTCCATTTTTATGGCTCATCCAGAGGACCTCATAATGGCTTGTTGGCTTGTTTAGTACAGTGAGGAGCTCAGTGAGCTTGTTACCACCTGTTGCATACCAGAAATAGAAGTTTGACTGGTGACAGGCCTTTGACCACATCTGAAGCACTCGTTGAACACAAATCCAAGGACACCATAGCTTCCACTACAACATGAATATAATTTAATACATCCAGAGTGGAAGAAAAAGCATTGCAAACTATGCGGCATAATTTGGACAAATATTTGAAATATGTCTGTTTCAGCAGATCAAAATAACCTCCTTCAGAGTGTGGCTTTGCAACTGGGTGGCAACAACACTGAGGGAAGTAAATGAAATGAGAATCAGGACGGAGGGATACCGAAATCCCAACAGTCAGAAAGCAGGAGAGACAGAGAGATAATCCAGAGTTGCACAAGAATACGAGTCATGCTTACTCTTAGGATGTGCTGCCTTTCATGCTGGGGAGAGTATACACAGTGGGAATAAAAAACAAAAAAAGGAAACAAAATGGGAAAATTTGCAATATAAAAAAACACTCCTGGAGAAACCATATTTGCCAAAAACACTCCTTCCTGCTCAGCCTGTGGGATCAACTTACAGACAGCCAACTGTTCAGAGTGTAAGTTGGTTGGACAAAAGTGTTCATGTTTTCTAAGAAAATGTTAGCACACCACCTTGTGGTGCAACAGAAAACAGCAAAACTTGTGCTTTGATGAGACGATCCTGTCTTGAAGGATCTTTATCTAAATATAAACTCCTATGTTTAACCTACTATATGACAGTAATCTTCCTTTATTCTTCTTACCCTGCACTAGGAGGCCCACCCACTGCTCTCTAAAGCCATGCTAATCTCTGCCTGCAGGGCTAGTAACCCACACCAGATTTGGTGCCCCAGTAAGTAGGGTAACTGACAACCTTTCATCTTCTAAGCACAAGACTTCCACCAGTCAACATGCATGAATTCAACACACATCAGCGCACATATACACACTTTCAATGACAGAAAAATACATTAAGATGTAAAATAACACAAAGCAAAGTGTGACTTACGTTGTACCAGCTTTGGCTCTTCTGTGGAGAGAAAGAAAAAAGATCTATTTAAGCAGGTCTGTTGGCTAATACAGACATAAAGATATACAATGTGATACACAGTCATCCTGCTAATAACAGGTAACAGCAGGTGTAACCTGTTGTTACAACATTGTACACCCATCTGATAAAAGAAACATGGAGTTGTTTCACCATAATTTTTTGTTGTGATGGCAACACAACATTACATGAATTTTAAAGTAACACATAATTAAATAATTGAGTGGTCACACTATCATTTATTGATTTGTATGCTTGTAATTCACAGTCCATTCCGTTTTATACCAGCAGAGGGCAGTAGTGAAGTTTCTAAACAGCATGATGTAACAATTTTTTTTTCCAGCCACATAAACACACCTTCCACTCTTACTAAGCAAAAGTCCCAAAGAGGAACCATGCAGGTGGTCAAAGGGTAAAATAAAGAAAAGGGCATCCATGTGGGGGGTGGGTACAAGAATTAATGAAGAAAAAACATTACAACACTGCACCATAGAGCAAGTTGATGAGTTACAAAGAAATGTGTCCTTTTTTTTTTTGTGAAAAAAGGAAAAAAAAAAAAAAAAAAAAAAAAAAAAAACATTTCAATTTTCAGATTTTTTATTATCATGACTTATTGCTGGACTTTGAGAAGCAGGACCACTGTTGAACATTGCAGCCCATGTGACTGACTTTTGACCTGGCAGATAATCAGCTTTGGATATGACCTCAAAACATGCACCGGGAGCTAAATGAAGCTCTGCTTATTGTAAATCTGTCTGCTCAAAAACCTGACACACGACAGAGTTTTCTCTGCACTGGACAAGGTTTGGTGGTCAGCTGCTGCGTGCGAGGAAGCACCGAGCTGTGGCGGCAGACACAAGCCCTGGCGGTGACGATAGCTGAACTAATGTGGGCTAATCTGATTTGAAGGTGACAGAGACATGAGAGGGGAATTACTTTCAGGCCACTCTCTGGATAAGGTGTGCCTGCTTATCAGTTTCGTTGTGTTTGACTTTGTGTGACTGCACCATGTGAGATTGATGACATCACTGTTTCCACAAAGAGACAGCATTAATGCTGTAATTGTATGCAAGTAGAAGGTTTTGAAACATACAGTAACCACAAAACAGAAGATTGTCTTCTTCTATGGCTTTAACTGGGTCAAATCTACTTATGAAACTCTAAATTACATCATTTATCTAAAATTTGCGCACATTTGTAATGAAATAAAAAAGAATAAAGATGATATTACTAGGAATAACCCAAAAACATGACAAGCACAACACGTACATTTTATTGAATTTAGATGCAATGAAAGTTCTCCATTTGATTACTAACATTAAGGCTATTTTAAGGTAATTGACTGTGTTGGAACCGGGGATAAGCTTCAGCCCTCCCCGAGACTGTGAATTGTATTAAGCGGTATAGAAAATAAATGAATGAATGAATGACTGTGATGGTGTGCAGTTGATGGTACGTAAACTTTTCTCTGCTGTGGAAGAGACAGACGTTACACTGAGTGAAAAGTTGCTTTGGGAGGAAACGAATCCAATTAAGAAAATTATAAAGTAATAAAAATGATGCATGGATGCATGAAAAGTGATAGCAAGCAGGTCTGTCTGCATTCAATACCCGAACTGCTGCATCTGGAATTGCCCCAAGTTAGATGTGTCTAATAAAAGAGGACCCTGATGTCTTCAGCTTTGGCTCAGAAGGCTACAGACGTCTCATGGGACAAGCATCTTTACTTGTTGAGGCAAAGGAGGAATGAGGAGCACCGAGCTCTAGTTATAGCATGTTTCTATTCTTCAAGTGAAGGTGATGACAGATCAGGCAGTGGGAATGAGCAGGGCCATGGTGAAAAACTACTACTGCTTGTTTTAATAATGACTTCAATGATAAAATGGAACAAGAGGAAGTCATCTCTAAGGAGTGAGATGACTTCAGTGGCCATATAAGGCATCCTTTATGCATGCTTTACCCTTACTTTAGTCTAGTCTAGTTGGAAGAGGCTAGAATTCATTGGTGTCTCACAACTGGTGCCAAAATATAAGAAATTACATCCCTCCTTCTGGGACCTCTGCTACAGCACATAAGGAATCCTGCCAAGTGATTTGTAGGCAGCTAAATGCCAGTCAGGCTAAAAAGCTGCTTTCCACCTTCCTCAGGATGGTTGCTGTTAGTGTCCATCCATTTGCAGCTTGGGAGTGTGACCTAAGCCCTGTTCATGTCTTGGTTTACCGAGAATACAACTCTCTAGTTTTATATACCAGATACTAATGGGACTCTTTCAGTTTAGGGATTAAAAAAACAACAACAAAAAAGAATGTGTCCTTTTAGATATATCCAGGAAGTGGGAAAAGCAGGAAATGACAGGAAGGCCTGAAACTGGACAAGGGGATCCTGTATAGGTATGTTCACATTATACAGGGAAAAGAGGGCTAAGGGGTTTTAGGAGGGCCATGGGGATTGTCATGGGGTGAGATGAAAAAAGAAGAATGCTTACTTTAATCAGGTTTAGTCTGTCATACTGAAAGAAAATTAAAGAGAAAACAAACATTAACCAAGACAATGAGCAGAATGGACATGAGACAGAAATGGAAAAAGAGAAGAAGAAAACGTTGAGGTTTAAATAGTCTGAAGACAACTGCACTAAAAAGTGTTACGCTTATGTTGAAATGTCACTGAACAAATAAATCTGACTCTTCATCTGGCTGCTGTGTTACATGAGAGGCCTGATTGATTATTTCTTTGCCATCATCACTGTTGCCATCATGAATCCATTCATGCAGAGAAGCACAGTGCCTGTGCATTTTGCAGAGTACTCTCTTTGATTCCTTCTGCATTAGGGGTAGGGCGAACAAGCTCACGTTGCAGGAATGACATCATGCCTCGCACAGGGTCATGTGACCACTGCAGACTACAAAAGCTTATGTAGGGGCATTTCAACAGGGATTTAGGTGGACTGGACTGTGATGTGATCAATTAGTATCTGATTGTTTGTAAGCATGACACAGACTGCACAAATGCTTTGCAGCAAATAGGACACAGTGAGAGAGTTCTTCGCACCAATTTCCCAATTTATTTAACAGGCAATTTTTTACAGTACTCATTACATTTAGGACTGAATCTGCTAAGTTCCAAATTTGTGTTAAATAATTCATGAGGAATTTAGATTTCTGCATGTGGGTCTAAACCATAGTTTGTAGATGTTTTGCTAGGAGTAAAATGTTTTGGAGACACCTTATTATATCAATGAACAGAGTTTTGGGGATATTATGGCTTCACCCCGACCGCCTCCTCGTCTCCCACAGATCCGTCGTGTTAACGTCATATCTTGAACAATATTCAATATAGAGTTTTCATGTTTTGCATATGCATAGATATCATAGAGAGGATGAACTGTTCAGGTTGGCCACCGGGGGGCGCAGAAAACTGACAACTGTTTTGGTTATATCTCTTAAACTGTTTGTCCGATTGACCTCAAAACAAGTGCAAATGAAAGGTCGTGACGTGAAGATGTGTTATATCTGAATGTTTCTACATTTGTGTATGTACTTGAGGATTGGGGAATATACCCGTAGCCGTCACCTAGCGAATTGATGAAAAAGTTAATGCTGTCGGTGGAACGATGAGAACAGTCAATAAAGTGAAAAGACGGTATAAAGACATTAGAAGGCGAACAGAAGATGAATGGTTATACAATAACGTGTTTCCAAATAAAACAGGTGGGGGTGTACGTAGTGTATGCATTGTTACCTTAAAAAAGATTCTTGTTTCTAATGTAGGCCACCCATCTACAAACCAGCTGTGTAAAACCTGAATTGTTTCTGTGTACTGGATATTACCAAATACTGGATGCTTTGCCATAACATTAGCAATTATTCCTTTAACACCAAAGAAACACTTCACAATCAGGAAATGCATTTGTTTGAGATCTCTTTGCACATGCTCTGTGTCTGCTGTGGATGCACATGGATGCAGTCAATTGTTCCAATTACTCTTGGAAATCCAGAATCTGCAAAAAAGCCTTGTTTGGTCTCATTTAACAATTTTAGAGTGTGTGGAAACCTAATAAGCACGGCCAACCTGTGACCCTTAGCATTAAAAACTTCACATACTGGAAGGATGGGATTGGAAGATCCCAGCTGTGACAGCTACCGTACGGTGTAGCGACCCAGATTAAAAAAACAAAAAATGCAGACTTGTAAGTAGTTTCGCGTCATTGCATGGATTGCAATTGCCTTGTGGCTTTAAATCTAAATTCTTCCAAGAAGCTGTATAAGCAATATGTTTTGATGATTATTTCCTTGTTCACTGAGGGTAAAAAATGTGTTCTCTGTGTCTCTTTGCTTTGTTTTGATGATGTCCCTCTTTAGGACAATAACTGCAGCCAACTGTGTGCAATTAAGCAAATAGACTGTTTGCACTTCCCTTTGGAACATGTCACATATTGGCTCAGTTTTATGAGCAAAATTGCTTTCAGGTTTGATAGATCACTTTGCAGGTGCTTAAGTAATATATTTACAGCACACGCAAAATTACCTGTGAACGCCTCATTTTGCATATTCATTGCAACAGACGTCCTATTTTGCACATTTAAAAGGTGCAACCTTCAGTGCGCTGAATTTGGAATTTGTTTGCGACAAAGTGTTTGCGACAAATTTGCACAAGTTCTTGTGCATGTAAATCTTTAGTAAATCTGGGCTTTAGTGGTTAATAAAAAAATGGGAAGAGGACATGATGAGAAGCAAATTAAATGGATAAAGCAGCAGTATAGCCTGTGTAATAAAACATGACACCAGCCTGCAGCATATTTGCAGGATGGACAGTTATTTTTGGTTTGTGGTGGAGGGGGACGGATTCACTTATGAGGCAACAGAAAGGTTGCCCAAATAATAGTATAATACCGGAAAAACAAAATATTACACATTCTGAAATGTATGAATAATAAAAAAAAGGTGTGACTTTGAATTATTCCGCTTTATTTAACATTTTCTTACATTTCTAAAAACAGAATGGAGCAAATCCTCATCATATATTCCTCTATGCTTACTAAGATAAATGCAGATTTTAGGAAATATCATTAGGGAAGTTACACATCCTTCAAACATCCCCAGAGAAACAAAGACAGGAAAAGACAGCAGGGCAAAAAAAGGAAATATCCATCTGTCATGTTTGTTGTCGTGGATGGGATTTGCGACAGTTGATGTGTGTGCAGAATGAAGGCTGGCTTCAGGCTGAAGCAAAACAAACTATGCTGGGACATTTTCACAGAGCAGCTCACAAGACAGGAGGTGTTGCAGAGGAAGGATGGGCACAGAAATATTCGAAAGAACAGAAAAAAAGAGTAATGCTTACTTTGGAAAGTCGCTTGTGAGACTAGCATGCAAACAGGAGAAGAACAAAGAAAAAAAATCAGAGAGAGAAATGAAAACGAAATGAAAAGAGCTGCAAAGAAGAACAGCTGGAAGAACCAACAGAAGAGCTGAACAGTCATCATCCGATGGAACACAGTATCAATATGACATGTAGCAGCAGCAGAGCAGACTGGCAAAGAGAGAGAAGGCGTGCACACTGTGTTGAGGAGACAAAAGTCATTCATAGAAGACACAGTAACAAAGTGATTTAGCAGAAACAGATGAGGACAGAATGGAGGGGAAATAAAGGATGGCTTATGTCTAACATTATGGGAGCTAAGATGAAAGCTACATGCTCCTTTTGTAAGCTTCCTTCAATCCGAGGAATCCTCCACATCACTGGTAGATGTAGATGACGTGCATGGAGGGGATTTAAAAGATCTGCAAGACTTAGATGCTGCTCAATACTTTTCACTTTCTTTCATTTTGAGTCATTGTTCAGTCAGGATAAAAAAAACCTTACGTACTGATGGGATAAGTACTTAGATTTGGTTAACTTGTTTTCTGATCCGAATGTGTGCTGCAGGATCTTACAGCTTTATTTCAGGAGATGAAGTGAAGACATTAATCATCTGTACTCAAACATGGGATATGTTGCACGACGTCAGACTGAAATGAAGACGAGGGATTTTTCATTTGGATTTTTCTTAATCGATCAAGAGTTATAGTCATAGCTCCTAAGTCACACAGCAAATCAATAACCAATCAGAGCATACATGTCACTACACTGGAAATAAATAGTTGTGTGATGCAGCTGTAGTTAAAAAAATGTGTGCATAAAACAGTGAACAAATCTTTGTGTCTGTCACAGAGAAGATTCATCTGTCGTTACAAAATGTAAGTACAGTTGTTCTATAGAAAAATCTAAAAGAATATTTGGCTTTTACTTGACCCTGTTTGAGTTTTAAAACCGAACCTTTAATACGCTTGTTTGGCTAAAAATAGATCTAATGCAACTAATCCTAATTATGCTTTTGCTTCAGTGTATCCAGTACATTTAATCTGGTTTTTTTAGCCATTAAACTCAATCAAAGGACTTAAAACAACATACTTATGCCCTGTTGCAACCTGCAAACTATTTAAAGTCAGTTTGTTGCCTTAAAATACAATTTTGTAAATTTGCCACTGGAATGAAAAAAGATTAATTTTACTGACACAATAGGAAGAAGTGAGACCGTTACTAACAGAGTTTTCCTGCCATCTTTAGTATACATTTCATTTTAAAGCCTAATAATCCTCTCGCTGTGTGTCACTGTGTGCTGCTGGTGCTCTATAAATTCTTTTTCCAGTTAAAAAAAAGTCCAGTGTAACTTTCTGTATTTGGTCTGAGAGTCTGAAGTTTCCCACCAGAAAACAAACAAAGCAAACAAACAGTTTAATCCATTTTTTTTTTATATCTCAGATAAAAGAGTCTGAGAGCGTAGATTGGACAAGCAAAGAACCTGGACATTCTAGTATTTTTTATTTAGTTTAGAGGACCATGTGCAGTTACATTAATTATTTATGGAAAAATAATGGTTGCATCAGATTGCATTAGGCCAAATAATGCTAATCTGCAGTCCTGAATGTGGCACCTTGTGGCCTCAACGTGAAGCCTTTACATATTGACATGGTGTGAATATAACGAGCAGCTTTATGCAGCACAAAATGCCATGCAGTTATTCTCTGCTGGGAATGTTTCTGACTAACTGGAGAAGGCACAGTTTAAAATGGGTTTACAGGTAAAAATGTGACGAGCTGCTGAGATCATTGTACACTTGACTCAACTTGAATCACCATTAAAAAATGTTCAGGCCGTCCTTCATTCTTTTAGCTACTGAGAAGTTTCCTCTCACCTTGGAGTTCTTCCCGCCGCTTCGCGCTGACTGCACCGAGTATGTTCTCTGGACGACCTGCTCAGGTGTGGAGGGGGACTTGTCAGAGGAGTGGTCTGAACCCTTCTCCACCATGTTCTCACCCTCCTGGCTCTGTGGTGTGGGAGAGCGCGAGCGTTTACGCAGGACTGGTGAGCAGGCTGGTGTGCTCTTGTTTGAGTTACTGGCAGTGCTAAAACAAAAAAACAAGAACAAAACAAAAGATGGGATGAGTTTAGTTTGAAAAACAAAAATCTAACTAATCAATCAATATCACACAAATTCACAATATTCCAAACTGATTTTCAGGGTAAAATCAGCTTGTACACGAAATTCAAATGGGACTTAGGAATTTGGAAAATAGTGACAACAGTCTTTAGATGAAATAAAATCAGCAGCTAGCAAGAAAGATTGGCATTCATTCACAGGTCAGCGTGTACAGCAGCTCAACACAAATACAATTTCATCAGGCTTACATCACTAAAGGATTAATAGGCTTGCAGCACCATTTGCTAACCTGGCTAACACCCAAGCTAATATGGGAAGTAAACAACAACAATGGCTGCCATGAGGAAAGCAGTAGTGAGACGTTCTGAGGATTTTAACACTGATGCAGGAATTTAAAACGGTAGAAGGAAGTCAGTAAATGCATCTCTTTAGCTGAGCTTCACTGTACTGAGCTCTGAGAAACCGCACAGAACATTAGTCTGCAGTTTGCAAAACAGCTAGAATCCCTCTGGAGGTCATATTAAGAAGCAAAGGTTTCGGATACACAGATAAGCGGAAAATTTGAGATGATTTTGATATCTTAAACTGAGCAACATATCAACTTTTCTTTTATTATTTGCTTTATTATCTCCACTATCCATCCGACTGAAAAGACAGCTGTACTGAGACACCAAGGTCCTATCAAGTAACCTGTGTGATGCAGAGCTAGACACACAGATACACACACTCATATACACACATACACCAGTGATGCAGCAAGAAGCCCTCCCTTTTCCAATGACAGAATCTAACAAAAGGTCCTATCAGTGTGGCACCACGCCTGAAAGGCCCTGTTACCTGACATGGGGGTTATACAAGCTGTTACGCCACAGTCTGCTGACGGCTCCTGCTAGTGGCCATGAATTACTGATCACCACTTACATTATGGACTTTAATACAACTCAGAGCCCTGAATGCTAAACAGTAGCAATGACATCTTCCGTATGGCTGTCAGAACCAATTCTGCTATGAGCTGGTGGGTTAAAAAAATACAATGACATCACAGAGCCATCACATCTGTCCAATACAGACGGATTAATGATGCTCTTCTGATGCTGTACAGAACCTCTGACATTAGGTTATAAAAAACAATCTGCTTTCAGTAGATAATCAGTTTAAATGTATATTGTCTATAATGCATTCACAGCTGATGAGTTCCTGCAGACAGGGATTAGAGTGAATGTTAGGAAGTGTCAGTGGTCAAAGATACTGATGTCAGAACAGAGCTGCCTTCAAAATTTATATCTGCATTTCCACCGAGCCACTAGGATGGAGAACTTCCCTTTTCTTACATGTATGTAAAATGAGGAGTGCAAATCATAAGGACACAAAGATGACACAAACTGGGGCTTAGTGATCTCCAGTAAGGCAAAAACATTCAGTAGGCCTGCATGCGACAGAAGAAATGAGATCAACATGGGTTTCATAAGCAACCTAGACAGTTTTATCTTATGATCCGTGACCTGCTTCACAACATCTCAATCAGTCATTATGTCTTTTCAGCTACACCTGTATTTTCTTAGTTCATCTATATTTTAATATCAATGTTTTGTTTCAGAATTGCGTACACTCTTTAAAAAGATGCAGTTTTTATTTCAGCCGCACCAACCTGCCTTTACAACAAAATACACATAAAATCCCTGCAGTTAAATATGCATAATGGTGGGATTAACCTGTTGATACTAGACGTCTCGTGGGTGGGATGTGACAAATAAAGTATTCCACTCAGTCTCTTCTCTAAGTACCTACACATGTTATGCATCATTGGAAAGCTAAGATTCCCGACATCTGAATGATGCATACCACTTAGGCTACAAGTACACAGTAAATGAAGATTCAGTTAACACTTATTTCTAACCAGTCGCCAATGTAGTTTACCCTTGAATGCATACTGTACTCTGGCGGCAGACAAAATGGAAAACAAACAAAACGGTTACATCAGCAAGAGTGAAAGTAGTTAAAAAAACAGTCTTTAAACCATAAAACCTGTTTTAGATTAACACTGCAGGATTTTAAGAGGCTTACAGGTACATTTGGCACATTTTCCAGGACATTCAACATTGCAGAAGAAATTCTGTAGATATCCTGCATGCTGATGGTCCTCAAAGAAAACCTCTGACTATTAAATACAAGCCAACCTGTTGTCACATCAGTTTTGACAGTTCATGCCTTTGTTTGAAAGGTACATACTACCTTTACAAAAGATTTTACACTAAATCTACATTTACATCTCAAAGCTTGAAGTTAACTGGTACCAACAGCAACAACACGTGCAAAAGAATGTGAAAATTGGCAACTTCTGCACTACTCGCTTGCTTTGAAGTGGATTGCATGATGTCATTTTTTTAAAAATTGCATCAAGCAGGGCAGACAAAACATGAGACAACAGATTAAGATTAACCAGAAGTTCTTTTAGGCCCCATTTACACGACAATGGCAACAGGGGAAAATGCAACAACTAAACAACTTATTTAATGGTTGTATGTGCACCTTTGCACATATCAATCTGCACTCTGCTTTAGATTCAAAATATTTAAAGCAACATCACATACATTTAATATTCACAGGTAATCAAACATCATTAAAAGTCACTGTGCTTTCATGCTATCCTGCATCTGTCTACTACCATTTGTTGCTTGCTGACCAGTTCATATATTACCTCAAAGTAGACACTTCATCTAGTTGATTAATTAACAAATTTGGGGAATTAGCCTTCTAAAGTCTAATGTATCCCACTTAATATACAAAGTTTCAAAGACGTTTTACATCAATTTGTGATAGAAATGTGCAACTTTATTCTGTTCTGCACCATATGATACTGGTCTTTTTCCCACCAGGTGAAAACCACAAAGCAGAAGAAAAAATGAATTGTTGATTTTTTCCCCCAGATTTAGTTAGAAGGTGAAATAAAGCATTCAGAATTTAAAATCTAACTTTTATGACCAGTTTTTTTTTTTTAGGTCAGGCATTAAGGAATTAAAGGCAACTTGCAGTGATGCTGTGGTTAAAAGAATGGATCCAGTGAACCAATGCTACTGAGCAGACCATGTCTGGCTCGACTGCCTCTTGTTTGTAAATGAATGAAAAACGGAAAACTGAAGGAAATTAACATTAAGATGTGATCTTCAAATTTGTTATTTATCTTTAAATAAAAAATGGAATTAATAAAGAGTTATTTAAAAGTTTGACAAAAACATTACTGTAACTTTATTTCTTAATAAACTAAACAGCAGAAAACATTGCATTACAGTTATTTAGCAGATGCTTTTATCCAAAGGGAATTCATTTTTTTTGTGTCATAGGGTTCAGTGTCTTACCCAAGGACACTTCAGCATGTAGTCGGGGAAGCCTGGAATCAAACCACCGACCTTCAGGTTGACAGACAACTGCTCTTACCCCCCGAGCTACAGCCTCCCACAACATCACAAATGTTGATTTTGTGCTGATTTTTCTGCACTAAAGATATTCGTTAGAGTCCGCCTGAGTATTCAATACAAAGATTTTTGTGAATGCCACAATTTTCATAAAAAAGCTGGATTTGAGAAAAAATTGTTTGCAAGAACCGCTGAATGAGGCCTAATACAAGAGAAACAAAAACATTTTACTCATTTACTTGCCTGTACAGACAAAAATCTTGACTGCATGAAGGATAACACATGTTTGTTTGTCACATCCTGGATGATTACTGGTCTAACTGTCACTTAAACTCAGCAGGTCAGACTTTAAAGTGTAACTCACGCCCCTGAAAGAGGCTGACCCCGGGCGGGGCTGACAAACTCAGAGGGGAACGGCCAAGTGTGGGGGAATGCACAATGCTTTTATACCCAGAACATAGACATATATAAAGAATAGATCCCTCATGATGGCGTTATGTTTGTTATGTTTGCGAATGTTTGTTTTTAAAGTAAATGCTTTATTGAAAAGAATTGGGACACAGCTAATGTTATGAATGAGCGAGATCACTGTCAAAAGACGGCCGCCAAGTGAGGCAGTCCAACTCCATAGGCCAACAGCACAGATGAGGTATCTAGTGTTTATATTAGATATCTATGACCCAGACGTAGAGTTGTACCAAGTTGCACCGCGTTGGCCAATAGGAAAATTTAGCTGCAGTAGCCACTGTTCAACCCAAAGAGGGCAGCACTAAGACAGTTTTTGACCAAAGTTTGCCAAATTAAACAACTTTACAACAAAATGACAAAAAATGCACTGAAATAAGAAGACAG
>JBAMHX010000010.1:23053095-23068040 GCA_037177515.1 Pseudomugil tenellus
CCCCCCCCCCCCCCCCCCCCCCCCCCCCCCCCCCCCCCTCCCTCCTTCTCCCCCCCCCCCCCCCCCCCCCCCACGACAACACTAGAGAGCTGGATGAGAAGAGTCACTTCGGATTAACCCAGTTAATTTACACCATGCTATGGATGTAGACCTAACAGTACACAATAACACTTACTTTATTAGACAAAAAGCTAAATAAATAAATAACTAAAGTCTGACTAATACCAACATTTAGTAAATATAATGTTATCTTATTTACCTTAAGGGTCCTATATTCTGATATATTTGCCTTTATAACTATTCTATGTACATTTCTGATTATATTATGCATTCTGCAACATGCAGCATACTATACTTTTGCCATACCACTCATTTCTTGCTACGAGGTCTCTACCCGCAACCGTGAATGGCTTACTATGGCTGGCTCTCTGCTCATCCGCCCTGCCCACACTGAACAGCCAGAAAGGCCCTCTCATTTCCCCATCCAACCCATGATGTTGTCTCAGATCAAGAGCGTCAGCAGTGACATGCACACTTCCTGGGGAAGATGGCACGCTAAAGTTTTTAACGTATGAGCGGGTGGAGTCTCCACCGTGCCGTGTCGGAGCGGTGAGGTCAGGCGTTTGCTCTTCTTAAATGCTTTTTAAAACAATAAAGTTATAAAACACATGGATGAAAAATAAAGCTACTTCAGAGATTGTTTTAAGGTACAATTTACACTAATAGAAGGTTAAACAAACCTTTAACAAACTAGCTCACAAGTATACAGAAGCACACAGACACCTGCAGCTTTTAAATGACAGAGATAAACAAACATATGTCGCAGATAATAAACTCAGCTGACAAACATTAACACAGTATACTTCTATATTAGTTTGTCTGCATTTAACAAATTTTTCATGTGAACTTTAATATACTTATTTTGCTTTATCAAGAAACATTTCTGCAGCAGGTATTCATGCAATCTAGTGCATGCATAGAACTCCTTTAAAAAGGGAAGTTGCAGAATCATATTGTTCAGAAGGTCATAAAAAAAACCTGCAGATGCTTCATTCTCTCTATCAAGGTTGACAGAAGCTGATGACACATTTTTTCTCACCGTTATGCATTTTTTTCTTGCAGTTAGTTTCAGCACTTCATCTGGACAAAACCTTTTATTTATAGTGTCCAACAAATATTCTTTAAATTAAAGTGAAGTTTAATTTGGAGAAGCGGCAACAAACAGTTTTCTTTTCTGCTTTTCAATATTGGGGGACAGAAACAAACAAATTTCTATATTCTTAACCAGCATGCATGCATGTGTATTGTCTTCGTGTATTCACCTTTTAAGGCTTCACTATCCTCTAACAGGAGAACCTGTCACAGAGGGTTCATATAGAGTTGTTTGCCAATTAGGACACACCATAGTAAAAATGGTGTCACAGGCATGACAGCTGTGTGACAACCGCAGCAGAATATATATATATATATATATATATATATATTTTTGAAAAATGAATATATACCAATAGAAACAGTTTTAAGAGATGCTATTTTTTCTGGTACTGACTTTTGATTTTGTGACAAGCTGCACCTTTAAAATTTTTCTAAATATTCATAGTGCCAAAAAAAAGCAACAGACAAAAAACAGAAACATTGTTCCATAAATTTTAGAATTTGCTCCAAATAACAGAAAAACTAACTTAGTGGAACTACCAGTATTCAGCAATCCCTCTGCGATGTCTGATGCAAAATATATCAACTGATTATGCCAATCAATAATATATGCTTTTGTGCAATGCTTTTTGTGCAGTTTTTTTTATCCTCTTCCCTACTTCGATTCAGTTTTCTCTTTTCAGAGAAATGATGCCAGAAAAAGAAAGGTTGTGTTTCGCTGACCTCTCCCGATCTGGTCCACATCCACTTATGTGGTTACTGTAACTGCACTGCTGACACTCCTGCCAGAGCTGCTTATGAGGAGAATTTTATGCAATCTTAAATGAAAGCACAAGTTAAAATTTGCTTTGTAAAACTGGAATTTCATCCTAATTACAACAATAAATCAAGTAAAAAAATCTGATTTTGTGACTGATGAGTGAGACTTGTAGTGCATAAACTGTCACTTCATTGGAAGATATGAGGAGTTTATATTTTCTCTCATCTCCTGGATGTTTAGCTCCATCTTGAATATTTTGAACATTATCTACTTTCACTCTTCCTTGTTACATAACTATAAAATCAGTGAGTATAGGATACCATGGGGTGCCAAACATGGTTGTTTTTTGTCAAATATCTGCCAGTGAGAAAACAATCCCATCTGTCTTTGTTTAGTTCTCATAAAAACCTAAAATTCACTTCCCAAAACTGCTCATCCCTGCTTTAGAGCAGTGATGAGATGCACTGGTTGAAGAGATACTGACTGCTCGTCCCAGAGACGTCCTTTCTGCCATCCAAATCATGAGCAGTTGTGCCTGCTACCTCAAGGCCATGTGGAACTTTATTTTAAGCCAGGCACAAATGTAGCCAAGCAAAACACAATACCAAGTGTCACTGAAGCGTGAACAAACCCACATACACTGCCTTGTGACTGGTTGCTATGTTATTTTAACCCACAAGGCTTTTGAGAGGAGCAACTGAACTACTTTGAACATTAAAAATGATCTTTGTCATCCCTGGTGACTGAACAGCGTCAGACTTTCAAATGATTCACTTTTGCAGCGATTAAATCAGCAAAGTTAAAGCTTTTTATCCAACACTTAGTATGTGAATGAAAGTGTGACCTGGATGACTTAAAAGTCTTTTTTTACTTTAAGTTAAAATTACACAGACAAGAAAAGTGGCAGAAAACCGTAGGTCTACCTCAATGTGAAATAGCACAAGTGGTCTAGTCGGAACCACTCAATATAGATGGTAAGGTCATAAATAACTGTTCTCTCTTCTACGGTAAGAACATAAACATAAAAATCACATTTTCTTTCCTTAAGAACAGACATTTGAATAAAAAAATCTCATGTAATTCAACCTTGTCAATCAGTTTTTTAGGTACAAGTGTCAACAATACGTCATCTTATTCAGTGCCCCTCTTTAGTAAAATTATTTTTAGGCTTTTTTCTTTTTAATTTACTGTTTCTCTCAAGTTTAGTACTAAAATGTTTTCATTTCCCCTCAAATTTCCCCAAAATGTTCATTCTTCATCATCACTGAATGCAGCATCACTGAACCTGTTTACATAACCATCACATTCTTGATGCATAATTATGTCATTTCCTTTTTAAAGCATTCAGTGTTTGTTGAACAGTCTTACTTTTAGCAGCTAATGCGGGAGCTAATAAACTGTCTAATTGACTAAATCTGAAGGCTTTACTTTGTTTATACTCTAAATTCCTGTTGCTCAAGGCAGGGTTTTCATTTTGTTTTCTACTCCACAGTCGAAAGTATAGTCGAAAAGAAACAAGGCATCTTGCATATGTAAAAACTCTAAATAAACAACATATGAGGATGTACATGAACAAAGACATCAGAGTGTTGGGATAAAGGCAAAACCTGTAAGGATAAAAAATAAATAGAGTTTGAACTTGTTGTGAGTGATACTGGGATCTCTCAGCTCCTGTAACAACTTTGAGGAAGTAAAATCATTGCTTTGAAGGGACTTTGTTTGTGTCCAGATGTACATTAGCGTGGTAGCAGAAAAGCATGTAAACGATTTCAAATAGGGGACATCTGGAGGAAAGGAGACTCAAATTATCTAAAAAAACAGAACAAAGCTGTTCAGTATGAGCCGTCTGTTGCTGTGTTTGTAAGTTACTTTGAACAGAGCGTTTCTCAGGAGTTCATTTAAGAGCTCATTTAATTTGACGTGCCGAAAAACGCCACAATATGTAGTTCTGTGCCACGGAAGGTAAAAATCTGCTAACAGTTGTGTGAGTTATTTTAAAGCTTTATTTCCAAAAGACCTCTGCTAAGTGTATAAATGATTATTGGCAAATAACTCTATGGATCTATTCTGCAAATGAACCTAATTGAATTAACTTATCAAATCGTTCTTTGATATTATTTATATCATCTACACATTTCTTAGTTGTTGCTAACGTCAAATCCCAACATGACACTTGGAAAGGTGTCTTTTTGTTTCCTTTATTACAGCATCAAAGCTGTACAAAGCCAACAAAAACATGCTGAATCATTCCTGCATCTGCTCAGTGTGTTGTTGCTGCACTGGGCTGAAATTAGAGAATGTCCTCGCACACACAAACACACACACACGCGCGCGCACACATACGTACAACACAGCATCAGCTGGCGGAGTATGATGAAGATAACACGTTACTTGAAACTTATGAGTGCTGAAGTGATGTTTACTGGAAATGTTTCTAGTAAAATCTAATCAAATGCTAAGTCATTACCATGGCTGGGGGGGAGCGGGGGTGTCTCAGGGAACAATCATTATTTGTGTTCAAATATAATAAGGTGTTAAAGAAAAAAAATCATAATTAGTGTTTAGAAATTCCCGGTGAGGCGATGTCGTAAGGTAAAGGAAACACGGATTAAATGGGGTCTGGCACACATTGATTATATTGTATTTAACATTGTTTGTAGATAAATAGACTTGTTTCTGTAATTTTATTTTATCGCTTTGCCTTTTTGTCTGTTAAATGATGAACACAAGCATTAGACTAAAAGGATTTAAGAACTTCATGGACGTGATTAATGCACACACACGTGTAAAACTCCTGCATATGCATCTTTTATGTAAAAAGCAATATTTCTTGTATTTTGACCAAAAAGTTATATATTTGCATTTAAGGGTTGTTCTAGTGATTTATTATAGTACCGTATTTAAGCTATGGGAGTCAGAACAGATAGGTAAGCAATAATGATCAAAATGCAGCAGCAGCAAAAACTAAACTGCTAAAACACACAAAACACTAGACTTTTCCCCCAAATCAGCATCTTTAAAACTCCACGAAACTGCCTTGCAACATGGGGTTTCAGTCTTACGGCAGATCATGTGAAAAACATCATCGTTATTAATGATAGAGATAATTCTGAACCAAAAAGGGAAAAACAACTTCATAAAGTTCATTTGAATTTTAAAATGAATCAAGTCTTAGCTGCTCAGCGAGGCTTTAAGTAGTTACGCTGTCGACTGTGTGGGTCATCTTGAAGCCGGATCGTGTCCAGTTTCACATTACTCAGGTGTGCTCGCGGAGAGGACAGTGCATTTGTAGCATTTCTGTAAAATGATGCTGCAGCAGTTTTGCTCCTGTTACACGGTAAAATCTGAGGCCCAGAAGAAGTAAAAAGCAGCTAGATGCACTAGATACCAGGCCAGAGAAGATGCCTCTCCCTGGTGGCTCTGAGAATGCACTTCTCACTTCTATGCAACTTACATTCAAGTAAAAAATAACAACCTTGCAGCAAAAAAGAGCAGAATGTGTATTTGTTAAGGATGGAAGGTGCTTATGCTACACCTGTTTATTTGTTTTTTGCTTATTGACATAATGCATCAACCTGCAATAAAATGTCACTGCTGTGTGAAGTGTTACAGCCTACCTTTGAGGTTTCCATATCAGTTTCTTCCACTTCTTTTGCTTGGCCTATCAGTGAAGGTAGAGAAGAGTAAATGAGAAGCTCTGGTAGAATTTCTGCTGTGATCATGATGTGATTGTCCAGTTGACGACTGATCTACAGTAGTGATTGAGTCCAAATTCAAGCGGCCTTTAGAGGTCTCTCAATTAAAATAAAATGGAAGAAATATTAGTTTGCTTAGATAATAATACTAATTAAAAAACAAAAACAAAACAAACAACAATCCTTCCAGAAGGATCAATAACGAAATTAAGGATGGTAGCTTAAAAATGAATGTAAAAATATTCCTTTCTGCAATTTACTGGTAAAAGCAAAAATCAAGCAAAATAGAGGGTTGCTGGAAACTCGTTTCACACTAAAATACTGGTAAACGTATTTTTGCTTTTCTGTGTGCACGTGGCAAGCAAAGCAACAGATGAGACTGGGCTTACAGAGTGCAGTTCTCTCACCCCACTGCCACCAACTACTCAATACAGCGCGCCCACAAGGACCATGAATCACTGCGATCAGAAGCCATCAACCACTCCTCCATCTATTCAATCAATTCATTTTTCTGTGGCACCTGATAATTCATATGCCTCTCTAGTCAGAGCAATTTCTTCCCACTCGTTCACCCCTCACTGAGGCCTGCTGCAGCTAAAAGGCTTTGATTCTGCTGTTCTGCACCTTCCGCAGATCCCACGCCTGAGTGAGGTAATCAAATTTTATACATTTTCACCTCCTCAGACTTAAGTTGTCTAGGTAATGTTTCCATATGCCGCTGCTTAGGGGGGTTAAATCCCGTAATGTTCACTAGATCTCTTTTTTCAAAGGTAGAATGCTAAGGAACAGAGATGCACCAAAAATAAATAACCCATGATGCCTTTGGTATAGCCAGAGGGGAAGTCAATCAGATATGTGACAAAATACACAGCTTATTTAAAACCTAAAAAACACACTTTCTAAGTTGCATTTGACAGTGAAATTCTGAGGATCAACCTGTAAAACTTCTAAAATATGTTGTAGCGGAGCAAAAATCAATTGGTTAAAGTGGTTGTCATTAAAATATAATTAATCAAGGAAGCTATAGTGTAATCCCACAACTCGTATGGTGGTTTCTATGACAACTATGTTGGTATTCCAGGCTTGAGGCAGGGGATTGTGCATTTATTCAGAAATCTGAAATAATTTGCATTTAGGTGCCTCTGCGAAACATTTAGTTGCTGCTCTTGATGTTATATGAGAACCACTGATGGATAAGTGTTGCTATGGAGAAAAAGCAAGCAATTTAGAGGAAAAAAAATTAACAAATAAATTTGAACAACAGAGCCAACAGTGATCATGTTGTTTTCCAGGGACTTTACTTTAGTCTGTTTGCAGCTAGACTTGAAGGAGTCTGCAACTTTAAGCATAATGAAAAGAGTAATCAATAATGAACATCATTAATACCAGTTTTATTGTGTGGTAAAAAGAGAGTTTAACTTAAAGGAAAAAATATGACTTATAAGTGCTTATTAAGTAGAATGTGGAAAAATGGTAAATAGATTTTAACTAAATCTCTAAAATAAAAACAAAGCTGAATTAACTTATGCTGGCTTTTTTTCATAGCACAAAATGTCATGTGTGCATGGCACATCTCCTTGTGTAACACTGCCATGACGCAGATGTCCACCCAGCGTAAACACAAGACCTCCCAAAAAAACCAATAAGTGGGTGTGCCAGTGACAGACTGTCTACAGAGCGAAGTATTTAATAAACCTTCTTCAGTGTGTGGCATAAACAGCTGGCACAAAACACAGCCTTTACCTTTCAGGGGAACACTGGTGTCTGTGGGGAGAGAAGTGCTGAATAGCCTTTTTACACATATGTATTATCATTGTGTCATCAATTTTGAGGAAGTTGAGGAAGCGAGTAAATATACTGAAGATGAACAGAGTTGTTACAGCAAACAAAAACACTCTAAATGGAGCAGAATTAACCAACTTCCATCTGAGAACAATATGTCCTGTTTAAAGGCCCATTTGTGAATGTTTTAACATTTTTTTTCTTGCTATGATAACACATCTAGGTTGACCTTTAAACAGGACTTACTGTTCTTTATTGACATGCCTCAGTTCTTTTATTAGCTAATATATATAAATTTATTCTAGTATTATTTCTGTAGGTTGAGAATTAAAAAAAAATGAATTAAGAGTTGTAGGTTTACAATAGATGTTTCCAGTTATACTTGTAACATGTATCGAGTAATCTTATCCTTGAAACTAATTTTTAATAAAACTAAATATATCTTCCAAGAAATAAATATAAATGTATATAAAATGCCTTAATCCAGTAGTTAAATGGACATATTAAAATGAATATGTTTTATAAACTCTTAATAATAAAGTTGTGTCAGGCTTAAAAAGTGGCAAAACTAATTTTTAGAGACGTTTCCTCTACAATACAAAAAATACCAGTACCAATACCATTAAAACCAGTCAGTTATTTTAGTGAAGCGTGAAGGCTCATTCAGCCTTACCTTACCACCCCTCAGCTTTGCTTATAGCCAATTCATTACCAGTCAATTAACTATTTAAGAAAGGTTGTGGGTGTAAAGTTAAGTGGTTTAAAGAGGTGATTAATCATTTACTGAATTGCAGATAAACGCACCTAAATGTTTGGTGCATCTAACTTTATGTAGAACACAACACTGTCCACACATTTATCATTATAAAGATGTAAAACAGCCATTTGATAGAAAATTGGATGTGTTTTTCACCAGTAAAGACAATAAGACATTTTCTAACATTCCCTCAAACATGAAATAATTAATCACAAAGTGCCTGAGCTCTAAGTACTTCCTTTCCTTCTTTATGATCACCATTTGTGATGAATATAAAGGCGTATAGATTGTTACAGCAAAGTAACATAAAGCAGTCTTAGGGCTGCACTGCATCTCTATGGACAGGCACTGTAAATTTAACTGGATTGCCTTTAATGGACCTGAAGAGCAAAGATCACAGCAGAGACTTGAGGGGGCAGCTGGAAAATCCTCTCTGCTACATCCTGCATTCATCAAATTATAGACAATCACTGTGTTTATTTATCAGTTTGACACATTTTCCACATCAAATCAACTTCTAAGGAAAACAATCTGAAGGAAAGAACAATCGTAAGCGATCAAAAGCTGCATATGAGAGATGTATTTACTTAGGAAAGGGTACAGAGAAAAGATACAGCAATCAGAGGCATGTAGGTCAACTAAATTATCCCTACATTGCAACATAAATCTGTAGCTAATCACTGGCTGATTATCACACAGCCACAGGATCAGCAGTGAGTTTTACAATATATAAGAAGTGAATTTAAATCCAGGAACTGAGGAGTGATCTTACTTTATTTGCTTTAATATTTGGTTTTTTAAAAAATATTTTCATTTTTATATAATAGAAATAATAATATACAGGAAACTATTATTATTACTATACAATACATTTAAAATTCATTACCGCTCATTTGTCATACATGACAACTACAGTGATGTTTCTTCTAAAAAAAGAAATAGAAAAAGGAAAATAGTTTAAAGAAATGAGCGCTGACCTTATGTTTGTGCATGGTGAACAGGCAGACACCATCCTGGCCTCTCTCCTGGCTCTCATGGCCCCTCTTCAATCACTGTCCCACTGTCTTGCTGTCAAATTGTAACTTGTCCGGCATACTTTGTCATCCTCGCCAGGCCTCAAAATCCCCACAGATCTGTTACACTGCACATCCGATAGCAGCAAAGAGGAAAAATAATGGCTCAGACATGAGTTGTGGGCTTCGGTGATACAGACAGCACTTGATGTCTGCTCAGAAGGATTTTCAGGCTGATTGGACGCCGCTGTCCTGAAAGAAAGTCATTTAAAGCTCCAGCTGTAGTCGGAATCCCGCGTTTACTTCTGACTATGAAAACACATCATTTCCTTCTTCAGTCCAGGTGGCAAACAAGCTCGCTTCCTACCATTTCACATCTGCTTTGCTGAGCCATAGATGAGCAGTTGTACGGGGGAGGATGGGTCAAAGATATGAGCGCTCTGATTGGCTGGCTGGCTGTGGTGTGTGTGTAGGAAGGTTCCTTGAACAGGCTCCCTGAGAACGGCTCTGCATGACGAGGGTGGTCCTTCACCTCCTTTCCACCACTCCCTTATCAGAATCCCCCCTACACCCACCCCCGCCATATCAGATCCCCGTCATTTTCTCCTTCTCTCCTCCTCTTCCTGTCTATATGCTGCAGGCGTGCATCCGCGGTACTTGCATCACAGCATCGCTTTGAAAGCCCACATCAGCAATGAGCATCCACATATGACTACATCAGCTTTTTTATCACCTCGTGGAATCTTACTAATGTAACAAATGAGGCATATTCAGTCGAAATGTGCGTAACTAAAGCAACAAGAAAAAAATGTCTAGTTGGATCCCTGTCATGCATGAAACACTAAGATTTCTAATCGTTTTGAAAACATTTTGTACACTGACTTTCCTGAAAACTGCACACTACTACGAACTGGTTTATTTTCTGAGTATCATTTATCTTATCAGCCGGATTCTTGTCTGTGAGGCTCAAAGTTAAGTGAAAGATCAAATTATGCTGATCTCCGTCGCAGGAGGCTAATGTCTCAAACTACAGACAATGATCAATAAATCAGAAACTGAGAAGGCACAAAAGCAGTGCTGACATTAGAACAGAGACAGATGTTTAGTAGAATATCAGCAACAGAACTCTGAGCATCACAAAGACCTGATCAAACGCTGTCACATGAATATACCCCATTATTTTTAATCCAAAGGCAGAATTCAGTCTAACTAGTTATTAAAACATAAAACTGTAGATTTTAACCTGCGTTTACATCCCAAATACTTTTTAAAGTCCTATTTGCTGGAATTTCATGGATTTTTGCAATATTAGCATTAAGGCTTCAAAACGGCTGCAGAAACAGTACTGTGTAAAACACAAAACAATAAGGCTGCATTGCAATTCTGGTCCATCAAACACTGTACAGGCAGAGCAAACACTTTTAAAAACCACTGTAAGTGAAGACAAACCATCACTGCATCCTTAGACTCTGCAAATAAAATATCTAGAAGTGTAATGAAATAAAATCTTAACACAATAATACTGATTCTGTATGTGTAATGCAGTATGAATGCTAATAAAAGTGCATGCTTCATGTGGGCTAAACCCAGCTATAGTGTACATCTATGATTATCAGATACATCCTGGTGCAGAGATAACTTTGCTCCCACTCCCACTGTTTTAAATGATTCCATTTAATACATTAAAAAATGAAACCAGTGATGTCACATTAATCACATATAACTGTACCGACTTTATGGATGGTGTCACAAACTTTAAACTGCTGGGCTAAAAAAAAAAGCCTAAAACCTACACAGATAAACTCAAAACTCAAGTTATTCTACACTTATTACCCCAACTACTGCAGAAATTAAACTCTGGGTATTAGCTCTACTGCATTTAGCTGGCTGGAATTATTTTTTGTCTCCTTCCATTTCTCCATTTCTCAGCCACATTTGCAAAAAGATGCTGCATGCTTCTGCTGATAATAATATGCCTTATATATGCATATATTTTACATATAAAAAGACTACAATGCAAGGAACAGGGAGAATATAACTGGATAAAAAGGATTTACACAACCCCTTGCACAGCTGTGAAGGAAGGCACCTCCTCTCCAAAGCTTTATTTTCAGAAATTCTGCACCAATCACAGACACACAGATCACCCATCCATTTTAAAAAGACCATCATAGATGCATCTAAGTGGAGTATACACAAAAACACAAACAATGTGACGGATACTGGAGAACAAATACTCAAAGTGGTTTAACTCTAGACTGGTATTGTGGAACCTCAACTTGCGTGACGGAAAACACCAAAAGCACCAAAGACACAGAAACACACACATGTATAAGCAGACAGGTCAACCTCAAAGCACAGGTTCAAATTATTTTTCAATAAAACCAACTTCTCACTTATTTACTTCTATTACTAGCATACCTTCAACTACAAATAGAAGGTATAAGAAGACACAACTTGAGGAGATGAAGCAAAATCTGATGCAATATGCATTTACGACATAACTGAAGGACCAAGTTCTTCCGAGTTAATTGGAAACATCTTTTCATGCAGATCCATTCCTTGCCAGTCACACTCACCTTTGCAGCTTAGGCGTGAACCTTTTTGCTTTTGGGACAGGACAGTGTTTCTTGTGGTAGCACAGCTTTTACTCTGTAGAGTGAGATGCCCTCACTGTGCCCACAATGTGTGTTCGCAGTGCTGATCTGCCACTGGCTTCGTAGCTAAAAGTTCCACAATGGTGTGCAACTCACAAAGCCCTGTTTGTGTCTGATGTTGTTTGTCCAATAAAAGCAAACAAAGGCATTCCATGGCTTGCAACTGTATTCACTGCCGGCCTCTCCACATGTAAAGCGTATTCAGACACCTTGGATGGACGGACAAAGCCATGAATCTGTGTCACATGCAGGGTGGGCGGACCGGGGCGAATGGGGTGACTGCCAGGCCATCCCACTGTACCCTTAACTGTATGCATCCACTCACTCGTGCGGATACATGCCCACACTTTTATGGGTAAAACAGGTCAGAAAGCAGGCTTACCCGATTTTGTCCGCTGCACTGTCAGACCTGCACAAAAGAGATACAGCTCAGTCATGGCAACTACATACGCGGCTTGTATATAAGACAGATGAAAATGCGTGAATCATTTATCACATTGCTTTTAAAATCGTGGCCTGTAAATAACTCCTTACTCCTATATGAAGTTAGGAATTATACTAAGCTGTGATGATATAAAAACCATAAAAACTTTCCAAGTACCAACATAACATGAGTGGACCCGCCAAACATGCAGAGAATCAGCAATGTGCAAAAATATACAATACTGTCTAATGACACATTAATGCTGATAATGATGTATCATATTTATTACTTTTTGCATCACAACTGGTAAAAACTTTGCTGAAAATCACTTTTCTGATCGGATTCCTGCCAAACATTACACAAACATTTTTTATCGGGTCAGACATTAAATGATTAATGTAGTTTTATTGTGGTGGTGCCATATCATGTGACAAGAAATGCACCAATCACTACACAACTTTATAGTCCATGATGGAGGTATATTTTTCTAACCATATTCATAGTAGATAATAATTTACTAAGGATAAGTTTTTGAAATTGTACTCTCAAACGAATTATATCCGGCTTGGAAGTTAGAGGCTGAATGTCATCCGACAGCACAACCTGCCTCCTCATCAGACAACTGTGCGAACCGTCACAAATGAGACCTTGTGAAAATGTCATCAGTGCATAACAGTAGAAATGCTTCCAAATGATGCTCGATGGGACATGTTTTAGTGAAAACAACAACAAAAAAGTACATTTTTACTCACATAACAAGTACTATGATCATATTCTTTGTACTAATTCTCTATATTCAGCCAATGTAAACATGCATACCCTCCCCACTACCAGAAAATAGATAGAACATTTCTAATCATCACAAATCAACATGCACAGTATTAATATCACAAAAAAAATCACAAAATTGCAAAGCGGTGTGTTGAAATTGGAAAAGCATAGGCGAATTAAAAAATTCTGTTGTGCTTTACTAGACATTTTCTAACTAATTAGCATGCGCAGGTGCAGAAATTGAATGCTGCACGAGCTAACACCAACATTAGCACCATATATCGTTTCTTTATAAATAGCAGGTAACATTATCATTTCCATATTGTATGACAACATTTCATATCAAATGTTTTTTCTTTAATCCAGAGCCACCCTACTTATTACACACTCTAATTCTTTGCATCATCAGAGGTAGAGCTTCACAGAAAACAGGCTGTTGCAACTTAAAATGGACCACAAATAAGAAGCATCCTTTATCTGAGCCTGCATATAACCCTAATAATTATATGTGTAGTTATTTAAAGTTGTGTTAAAGTTAACTTGCACTACACAGTGTTTATTAATAAAAGTGTATATATAAGCCACAAATCTTTAAAAGGAAATAAAGATAAATAACCAATGGCTAGAATGTAAGTAGTATTTTGTACTCATGTTATTGCTGCTATTAACACACTGCTTACAGGAGGTAAAGCATCAAAGTTCTTTGACCGATGACCTAGTTAAAATATAGTAATAATAAAATCACATTTCCATATCATAACTTGAGCAGTGATGGCAGGTGGAACAGTGTTGATTCTCAACTCCGAACCATGTGCTGCATCATCTTTACTGATGATGACTCACATTATTCATTTAGCAAAGTCACATTGTGATATTACATAACAGTATCTGCAGTTATCATGGAGGAGATGTCCTTAGCAGAAGCGTCATATGCAAAAAAAAAAAAAAAAAAAACAAAACAAAAAAAAAAACCCACAAAAATACAATCAAACGACTCCTTATCTCATCAACTTAATTTAATCACTTTGTCTCCTCTAACCTCCATGGACAGTTATCTGGCACAAGCAGCTAAAAATCACAGCTAGAGGCACACATTAGCTGACAGCCTGCTGTCAGTTCGCCAGAAAACGCAGCTGCACGACACACTGAGTAAAACTGCAGCACATTCCACAAACAGGCAGACACAGTGAGAGCAAAATAGGATCGACAGACATAAAGACGGTGGCTCCGGTGGAGTTTGGGAGAGGCAGTGGTGCAGCCTCCGAGCAGAAATGCAGCTGATTTTTACCTGCAGAGGAGACATGACATTCCGTGCCCTCTAAAGCCGGCTACAGAACGCTGCTCTCCCTGCAGCTGCTGCAGACGCCCCTCACTAGCTAACACCAGCACAGCAAAGAGAAAGGCAGCAAAAAATCCCATAGGTTTGATAGGTACTGTTCCCAAATCCAGCAAGTAGAGACACTGAGCCGGAAGAATGTGTGGGAGGGAACGCCAGAGAGAAAAGCACTGAGAGGAGAGCAGGACAGGGAGAAAGAGTGCAGGTGTAGTGCACAGCTCCAGCAGATAGAGAGAGATGGCCAAGTTAATGCTGATGTTAGACTAGACAAGGATGACTGTAACAAATTATCCGTCACAAATTTATCTGTACTCTTATTAGGATATTTACATATATTTTCTACCCAGTTGGAGGTTTTTGTCTGTTAAAGTAACAAATTGAACTAAAAATTATTTATTATTATACTAGAAAACTGATTAATGGAAACAAATTGATTTTTATTTATAATTTTTTAGATTACTGTGACCTGGAAGTTAATGTTTCCTGCTTTGTGTTGTCCAAGTGGTGATATAATATCATATATCATATCATATCATATCATATCATATCATATCATATCATATCATATCATATCATATCATATCATATCATATCA
>JBAMHX010000010.1:23105074-23117855 GCA_037177515.1 Pseudomugil tenellus
ATCGTCACATCAGAGAGCAAAAGGAGGATGCAGGTGCGAGGAGTGACAGTTTATTAACAAAAAGATGGTGTCGCTGAGACAGCAAGATAAACCTAGAATGTTCCTCCTCGTCTGTTCAGAAGGGACGAGGATCTGTGGAGCGTGCTGGTTGGTACGCAGTGAGAACTGCTATCAGAGCAGCGAAACCACCCTTAGTGAGGGATGACTGACTCTGAAATAGGGCTGTGAACAGGTGAGAATGATGAGCCAGGGCACAGGTGTTTGGTATCAGGCTGCAGGCTGGTGATGCAGAGCGTTGGAGGGAAGGAGGAGAGGTCGTTACAATAATGTTGTTTAAGTGTATTTGTTATGTTTTTAACTGCATCAGGGCGTTTTTAGATAGCTGTTTGACTGCTCAGAGACACTATAAATGGAAACATAATCAACCAAACTGGCATCTGAAAAACAAAGGAGTTTCTTGACACAACAGTAAGCAAAGTAAGAAACCAGACTGTAGAGAAATAGCATCTTCACTTCATGTTTCAGGGACAATTCAACAATCATGTCACACACAATGTTTATTAAAAAGGAGACATTGCCTAAATCTACTTTTGACTTGTGATGTTATTTATTCCATTGGAGGCCAGTGGTTGTGCAGCACAATTAAAAAAAACCATAAAATGTTATGTATATATAACCTGTTCAGATCAATGAAACATGCTAATGTGCTGATGATGGAGCTATCTCAACTTTCCTTCTGATTCTGCATTGTTTTATCAAAAGACCCTCAAAGTGAGGGAATAATTATTAATGCCTGGTCATTTTTATGGCTCAGTGAAAATCTGGATTTAGGGATGGGTGCACATCTTAATTGTTCTGTAAAAATATGACATAAACTGGCAGAGTTGTCAGGTTAGTTTCTATCTATGTTAGTTTAATACATAATATTGCAAAATAAATCATATCAATGTCAACCTTATAGTTATCTGAAATATCTGCTAAATGTCATGACATGACTGAAGCCGATGTCTAAATATGTTTTATTCAGAATACATCAAATAGATAATATGATTCTTAAAAAGACTGATGGCAAATTGGATGGTGAGGTTGCCATAGTAATTGATTAGGCACTAGCTTGCTACCTCCAACTGCAGCATGCCTAAAATAAACCCTCATTTTTCTACCCCATGCATAGACCACTGCATTGAAGAAAACTACATGTGTTGAATAACAATCCTAAAGCCTGCATCTTACTCACACCGCATGTTATGTAAAACTGAAAGATCAGGTGAGCTTAAAACCATGAGAACACTAATCGAATTATTAGTAATATGTATCTTAATCCATTTTTTACTCACATAGAGGATTATAATAGTTAACTTAAATACCTTTCTGTTTGCTGAATTTTCAAACCTGCATCTCATCAGCATGTTTCCAAGTGCAAGAAAACATTAAGTGTTTTAAAATACTTCTGCAGAATGCCAACCGTTTCACTAATGAGGGTGCAACACAAACACAACTGAGCAACCGCGCAGAAGAAGAACAAACTCATTTTTCACATCCTGTTGTGGTGTCTGTAGTAGAAAGAGGCTGAAAGAAGAGATTTGACTACTGCCTGAAAGACTGAATCGGATGTTTTTGCTTAGTTGTGTTCCCATGCACAGCCCAATGCTGGTCACAAATCTCCAAAATCGAAGCTAAATGACATGAAGGTTATGAACTACAATAGTTTTGGATGAAAGACCTGTGACTCACTGGCTAACCAAGTAAATTCTAGCATTTTTTTCTGTCATCTAATGAAGCCAGTATGTTCTCATGCTGGTTTGCCAGTGAGACTAATCCACAAATGAAGCTTGACATTACACCATCACAGCCCAGTGAGGAGACTGTAAAATAGCAGAAGTGTCACAGGGACCGTAAAGCCATATGTCTCGGTGAGTTGGGCTACAACAATAAACTGAGGCACCTCAGGAAGTGTGAAACTGACATACAATCAACAATTGGCTTCTGAAGAATTTCTCTTTCTCTCTTTTGGAAAGCTTTGAGCACACAGGATTCAAAGCCTTTTTGGTGACTGAATATTATTTCTTTTTTTCTTGATGACATGATGTGCAGCTGAGCTGTTGTTTCCATAGCACAACACCAACCCAGTCAAAGTCTCACTCACTTCTTGGCTGAAAATGCTCAGTATGTCATTGTGATTTGTGCAAATGTGCACTTCTGGCTACTCTGGCATCTCAACTTCATGTTTTGTTTCTGGTCATATGTTTAATGATTGTTTGCGCTTATCTGATAAAAGGGAGGAAGTAAAGTAAGACTAAAGTAAGGCAATTATTTACACCCCCTGCTGTAGGTCCAACCGTTGAGATCATTTGGATGATGAATCTAGAAAAATTAAGCTGACTGAGAACTACAGTGATCAGATATTTAGTGTCTGACTGAACTCATACTTCTAATTTGAGACAAACAGAACTTGATTTGGTGAGAAAATGGGACTGGCTCAGTGTTCGTACTCTGGTTTTTAGTCACTAGTAAAAAAAAATTGATGTAATTTGTTGAAAAGAGAACTGAAAATTGAGTGATGTGTCTAGGATTTAAAGATGGCTAGAGAAAGTAACTCATTGTCGTTATGATGAGTGATGGATGGTAAGACGTTTGTCACCTTCTTTGCTGATGATAACAAGAGAAAACCACCTATCTCCCTCTAGTTTCACATCTATTTTCACATCATTTCTCACATTGACTACTGCAATTCCTTACTGGCAGGCCTGCTGGCATGTTCGGTTTAAACCTCTGAAGATGATTCAAAACGCAGCAGCACGTCTGGTCTTCAACCAACCAAAACTAGCTCATGTCACTCCAATGCTAATCACACTGCACTGGCTCCCAGTTGCAGCACGCATCCAATTCAAAGCTTTGCTTCTGGCTTTCTGTCTACGTTGACTCATTAATCCACAGCTACACTCCCTCTCAACAGTGAAAGACGCATAGCACTACAACGACTACGTAGGGCTAAACCACAAGTGAGACTCTTCCCCTCTGTTGTTTTTTTGTGGTGGAACAACCTGCCAAACTCTGTTCTGCAGAGTCCTTATCTACTTTCAAGAACAGGCTAAAGACGCAGCTCTTTAAGGAGGATATCCGCACTTAGTTGCAATAAATAGAAAAGCTATACTGACTGGAAATAAAATATTTCTAGCGTTTTGTGAAAATTCTGTACTGATGACATTGAGAACAAAAAAAAAAGCTGTGTCTGTAGCACTGCAACACCTGTGTCCAACTAGAGTTCCAGCAGTCTTTCTGGTGCTTATATATGATGTATTCTATTGTTTGATTTCTTGCTTGCTTTGTTCTTATTTTCAGATGAAAGTCGCTTTGGAGAAAAGTGTCTGCTAAATGGCTGTAGAACAGGACATCTGCCGGGATCTCAAATGGGAAACCTCACTAATCATCAGTCACATCACAGTCATTAAAGCCAATAGTGAAATCATTAAATGCATTTTTTTTTTGTTTTATTTTTAGGAAGGATTACGATTTTATAGGGGCTCAAGAACCCCGAAGGCAAAATTGTTGTGTTTGATATATGTGCCACCAATGTAAAAACAATTTCCAGTAAAAACATATGTATAATGTCAAGGCCAAACTTACAGTCTGTTAATCTTCTAGTAATTATACAATGTGACCTGTAGAGCTTTTCCTTCTTAAAACAAAGCAGAAATGTTGGAATTGAGCTGTCAGAAATGACCTCCATTGCTTGCCTACTGTAAATGGTCTCTAACTGGTAGACAAAACATCTTAGTGGAGGTAATTTTTTAATCTGTATGCTTGTTAATGGGCTTTAAAGATGTGACGAATGGCTAAAACATTACTTTAAATATCCTCATCAAAATGTTAATGCCAGTATTTTGTCTCTGTGTAATTAAAATACAAAATCATTTTTTTAATTTGTGGAAATATGCATTTAAAACCATTCTAGTTTGTTGGCATGCGAGACTGTTAGCAATCATTAGGTAGGATTATTTTTTTCTTTTTAATCAACTCCTGATTAACCAACCAGGGTCAGAGAGAAAGAAAATGAATGTGTTTGATGTGGAGCTCCTATTATTCTGCATTCCTCCACAGTCTATGCTGTATCAAGCTTTTATGTAAAAATGCAAAATGTAAAAAATATCAACATTGACAATAAAAAACTTCAAGATGATTCAACATCAAAAGTGTAATAACCGAAGCCGTATTATGCAAAATGGACTTTTTAAGCTTTTAACCTTCTATTAGTGTTAATTGTACCTTAAAACAATCCCGGAAGTAGTTTTATTTGTCACTTTTTTGTAGTTTTAGCGCTTTAAAAGGAAGAGTTCAGCTTAAGCAGAATGAAAATGGTTTTTTTTTTGGTGCCTTCTGGTGAGGAAACCATAAATCCGATAATCTTGAAATTTGATACAGATTGTCCCCTTGAGGACATAAACAGGTATAGTGAGTATCAAAATCTAATTGTAAATAGTACAAAAATAGTTTCTTTCCCAGTGAGAAATGAAATTATGAGACAAAAATTATGAGGCTAGGCAAAAATCTGATTTTTCATGCATAAAATCCCAAAATCCCAAAATGGTGAAATTCGAGCCAGGTCGTCCCCTTGGGAACCTAAATACTTGTACCGAGTATCAAAATCCAATTGTGGAAATTGTTTGAGTTGTTGTGCTCACAAGAAAGATATCCAGCAGCGGCAGTCGTAATGAAACCATAATATTCCTAACACTCCGGGGATATTATAGTTTAGTATCTTAGCTTATATAATTATGAGCTAAGAAAAGTATGTCAATACATCAATCACATAACTGAACAACTATGCAAACAAGCTGCAAGAAGGTAATTAAAGCTGTAATAACATTTACCTAGAGCTGAAGAAATGTAGAATATATTAAGTATCTCTGAGCTCCAAATCACTGACTGCTGAATGAGATAAAGTTTTACTTCTGAGCAGAAACTCATCTCAGGTGCTCTTGCCTAAATCAATACACACCCTTCTGGGGTAAATCAAAGCGATTTTTCAGAGCAACAACGCCTCATACAGCATCGGCTACAGTGACATACTGATTAATGACACACCAGTGAACAGAAAGTAAACTCTTTCTATATTAGTACTGTAGATATAATAAAACTGTAGATATGGAGCAGAAATGAAAAGCGTTTTAAGGCATTGAATAAAGGATAAAAGCAATATGTTGCAATTAATTTCCTGCATCCTTAAATAAAATTATGCAAATCATTCTAAAAGTTATTCTCATGGCATGTTTTTCAAGGACAGCATATATTACTTTAAGTAAAAATTATAGTAACGATAAGTGGAAGTTTAATTTGGGGAGGGGAATCTGGCTTTTAACGGGAAATAATGGATTACAATTAAGCTACACTACAAACTCCTCATGCAGACATATTACGAACACCCTGATGAAACACAGCGCCCGTAGATATAAATCTGTTATCACAGCTACTGTTGTTTAACAGCTGAAACACTAAATAACATGAAAAACATTTTTATAAAATGTGACAGCTTTAAAATAGCTTTTATACATCAAACAGAAGGCTAAACTGAGGAGAGGCCCCCCCTGCTGTGACCCCAATCTTCACCAGTCTCTGGCCAACGATAAACAGTTCGAAACACAGTGCAAAGATGACTTTCCACTGCTGGCCAGGATGTAGAAAGTACAGTTTATGCTTGTGTAAAAACATACTGCTGTGATAGAGATACACCAGGTACAGCACCCTTATAAGTACGTTTCTGTGCAGCATCATGACAGAGATGCACGGCCAGGGGGCAGAAAGCAGTGCTCAGCCCAACTTGCTTGGAAGATCAAACTCCAAGACAGAGATGACAGAGCAGGCACCTTCACCAAGTGCCTAAAAACATGGCCTGATGTCATTGAAAATTCCAAGGAAATCACATCAATTTGCTTAGAGCAGGGGGAGATTGTGGCTCCAGTCCAGTAAAAGCATAGCAAAGTCCATGCACTTTGTATATTAAAAGGAAAAAACACTGATCCCATTTCATGTGACTCATTTCTACAAACTACACAGAAACTAAATGCAGCTAAAGATTTACCTGCACACATACCGTATATTTTGATGTAAAAAAAATTATTCTAGTCACTTTCTATGTGACGCATCAGGTTATAGCTAGTAAGAAATATGACAGCTGCTCCGTTTACAACTGTGACTGGGAGTGATAATAAATATGTCATCACAGTATACTCAAAATATTAAACATTTTCTTTTATTATTATATATTTCAAAATTGTACTTAATCTTTGATTGAATATGCTGAAAAACTGCCATATTCTGAGCAGTGAATGATTCAAGGTAACTTGTACAGCAATGTAAATTCTGTTAAATGTGGTAGCTTGTAAATTGTAACTTGTCATGAACATAAACATGTCTGGTGATACTATGACAGACAGGGTGCTGATAAGGGAGCAGAGCAGATACCCAACCAACATGGTAAAACCAGGTACATCATTCAGAAATTTAGTTTTTTTTTTTGTTTTTTGTTTTTTTTACTTTTTTTTACACATCTGCATCAAAATTCTGATCTGTATCAAAATCATGTTTTATTAAAATATTTAACTATTGAGATAATAAGAATAAAAAGACATTTGTGTCCCCAAAAGCTAGTTTCCCCTGGAAACACACATCTAGTTATGTTTAATACAACAACTCCGTCTCAGACGTTGGAAATATCTGAAGAAAGTGAACTTCTGTCTCTTTATTATGAGGATGAACACACAGTCAGCTCTGCCAGAGTTTTAAAGCGTCAGCAAATTCAACAAACAGACTCAACGAAAAAAAGGATGTTGATGGATTCTGACATGGCCAATGGACTATATCACCTAAATTAAAACAGATTTTTACTGGTAACTTAGTGTAAAAGGGGCTTTATGACTCATGTTTCTACTGGAACCTGCCAGTTTGTTAACATAGCTTTAAAACATGCTTAAATAAAAATAATAAATATGTTATGGTGCCAAAAATAACCTCAGTGTGTTGGTAGGTGTAAAAATGGCTTTGCATTATTTGTAAGAAAGAAAGGTTTGTAGTTTGATCTTAAGAGCTAAAATGGTACAATTGATAAAACTCAGCAAAACCACTAAAATGTGCAGTAATGCACATTTTCCAAATATTTAAAGCTTCATCTGTAAGGCAGAAAAAGCTATCCCGTACTGAATGACTAAGTAAATTGGATGAATTATAATAGAAGGCTTAGCTTCATGTTCTGGGAAAAATGATTGTGTGGGACATAAAAGAGGTTACAGACACTAATCACAGTGAGAGGTGGTTTTTCCTGAATCAGTACAAAAATAGTTTCCTTCCCAGTGAGAAATGAAATTATGAGATTTATCATGTTTCAACATAAAAGCACATCCCACTCTATGAACTTAATTTGCTCATACACATCCATCAGCAAAATAAAAATCCCCAGAGACACACAGCAAATGAAATGATTGCTTCCCTTTCATCTCATGAACCAGTTATCCACCTACAACCAGTCATGTGATACTTTTATGGTGATATTTGTCTCTGGAAATTAAATGACATTAAGAAAAGGGTTAGTCAAATCCTTTAAAAAAAAAAAAAAGAACAAGGTCGTCGGAAGCGACAGGTAGGGGTATATCCCAGAATGCCTCCAATCCTCCAGTTTCTCAATCCTTGGTATGATGCATCCTGAGGTCATGACCTTTTATTTGCGCTTGATTTGAGGTCAAGGAGAGAAATAGGTCAAAAAGCCAAAAATCAGATTTTTTTTGTGCATAAAGTGCCACCTTGTGGGGAAATTATAAATCCCAAAATCGTGAAATTCGACACAGGTCGTCCTCTTTAGGACCTAAACAGGTATTCTGAGTATCAAAATCAAGTTGTAAAAATTGCTTGAGTTAACGCGTTCACATGAAGGCTATCTGGTGCCGGCTGTGACACTCTATATTCGGGGATCTAAAAATTATTTTAATGTAGATTTTCTTAATTTTTGACACTTGACACTTTGCATGCAGTTGACAACAACCAACCCGCATAACATCAGACGCAAGGAAGACTGTGATAGCGTTACATTTACCGGGCATGGCAAATTGCATTTGGTGACAACATCCTGCTATGTGTTGTACAGCATAGTGGAAGATTTCATTGATGCTCTCTTTTATTTTTGTTGATGAATTCATATAAAAAAATGTAAGCTTTGACAGAATGTAAAACATACTGGTAGTTGTTCTGTTTTCTAGTTGGTCAAATTCCAGTGACTGCACACAAGCATAGACTGCAGAACCCATAGCAGCCACAATCATCATCACAATAACAAAGAAAACAAGTACTTTGTTGTACGGGTTAGAAAATGCAGTAAAAAAAAATGTAGTAATTGTTTTAAAAAGGGAAGCGGTGCAAAAATATGCACTTCTATCTTCATTGTGACAAGTGTTTTTTTTCAGCTTTCCTGCCAGAATTTCTCTGATTCTCCAGACAGCCATTAGAAAGAAACATACCTTTAAACCACTTTTTCTCCACAACAAATACTGTAAGAGGATGCAAAATTCCCATAAGCCACTCTGACTTTTGCTTAAACAAACATATTGTTTAAATCTAATTAATCTAAATGCAATGCACAGAACAAGCTGTAATTAGAGCAGTGAAGGACTGATTGTCCAAAAGGGAGTGAATATATGTCAATATATCTTAAAACATAGCTTTGTTCTTGCAGCAGTGAAGACTGATTATCAGACTAAATTTTAGGTAAAGCAATAGCACAAAGACATTGTCTTTTGAGCAAAGACAAAAAAAATATAACTAAGCAAAAACAAAAAAAGTTAGACAAGTTAGTGTGGTACCTGCATGATTAATGCCTTTATGAAGTATTCTTGAAGTCTAGGTAAAAGAGAAAAATGTGCAGGGCGTTTAGATGGAAATTCACTACAATATTCAATATTGCTTTCAGTTTATAGTGAAGAAGGGCAGTTTCATAGTTAGATACACAAAATATGAACTACTTAAGAACATGTTAACATAGCTAAATATTCCACGAGAAGTGTTATTATGCATTTACTCCCATTCATCTGTTTCTGGTAAACTTTCTCTAATTGTGACTGTTTTGGGGATTATTTACTGATATCAGATTTAACAACATAGGTTTATCTTTTTGCCATAATTTCAGCTTATACACACATCTTTTACATGCAGCTACCTTTACTTTTAAAGCGCTATACTGTCAATGCCAAATTACCCATTAATGATACATGTACAATACTACTGTACCGACATTTGGTCGTGTAGCTTTTTTTTGTTGTTTTTCTGTTCTTATTGATCACATCTGTTATCTTACAGCTTGAAAACTTTGCGTGGCTCATTTCATGTCCATGGTATAGTGACACCTGCAGATTTTTAATTTACTGAGATCATTTGCAGCCAGTTGGAGACAAGAAAGCTACCAGAATCAGAGGTAAACAAAGAACAAACATCAAAATACAAGGATACAAGCTGTCCTAACAGCAACATGAAGGGTCTCCTACAGTAATTGGAGAAGTTGCTGTCAGTGGTATTCCTGAGGAATATGATCTCACTATAGCAAAGGGGAAAACTGCAGTGCAGACAACTTTGCTCACTTGGTCTCTGCCACACGATGGCCATGAAATGAAAGTTTAGTCGGCAGCATTTCCTATGCTATTGCGTAATATTTTACACAACACATTACAATAAATCTCTTACTTCTTTTGTGCCAGAAAGCACCCGAGGACAGTTCAGATGACTTAACAAATGGACAAGGAAGACTTGGAAAAATGAAAAACTAGTAACACAGAGGAAGACGCATTGGGAAAACACATTTAATATTACTGAGTTACGCGTGCATATTCTCACAATGTTTGGTTCATCACAGTTACAGCACTCGCAATTACATCGACCAGATCAGTGTTCTGCACTGGAACCTATGTGGGTTACAAAAATTTAACATAAGCATCACTGAAGCATTTATTAGTAGATTTTTTTTCTCCTCTGCCAAGATTTTGATTTTACTAACCAGATACTTTTTACTGATCAGATAGGTTGAGGCTAGTGCTCACTATGTGATAATTCCCAGTATTTACACTTATCTATGTTATATCAATAACAAAGCAGATGATTCTATAAAACTGAGTATAGCTGAATGAAGTCTTCAACCCACCTTTTCTACATATTAAGCTCAGAATAGTTTTGAATAGTCTGAGCTTGCTTTGATGATGTTGTGATGTTTCACCAGTTTTTTCCTTGCACCATATGATTTTCCTTAATAAAATGATATCACACTTATTGGGCAGTTTCTCTTAAATTATGTATTTGTTTTAGTCAATCATTACCAAAAAATTTTTATTTAATGGCGGTAACACAATGATTGGACCTGAATAGTTATTTATATTAATTTGTAGAAGATGGGAATCTTCTTTTTCTCTGACTAAGAATTAGTGTCAGTCGTCTGTATTTGAGGCTCATCTTCACCCTCCTCTTCCTCCACCTCCACATCACCACTCTCATGATCAGCTATTGCTGAAATTTGGCTTGTCACACTGATGCTTTGAAAAACTAAGCCTCTTATTCATAATGGTGATTCTACTTGCAGTTTGTCAAGAGGACATCCTCCAGAGCTGTTCAGTCTGTTAGCATGATGAATGCACGCTCCTTTTATGACACCATGTTGTAGTCATGGCCTATAAGTTGATCGCGTGGGTTAACTAACACTAGGAGGCAACAAATGTCTAAATGCCGTAAATATGCAACTTGCAAGAAAGCGGGGGGCGGGGGTTGTGTGTGTGTTATATGTGAAGCAAAATTAATAGAAACGTATAAAAACACGCAAATGAGTGTAGATTATTACCATATACAATAATACAACTTCCCCTCTGCTATACAGGCATCACAATGACAGTTGCTAATTATTACATGTGCTGAACCCACCCCCTGCTTTTTGTTATCGTCTCCATGGTGTTATATGCAGGAAGACAGTTTTACTTGCTAGTTGCTCTCTAATTTCCCAAAGGTAGCGTAGTGAAGTGGTTCCCCTGCATTAGTTAAATTGTCACTGTATGCTATAATTTCTGCTCTTGTAGATTAAAGAAAAGAGATTGGGTAATGTGCTGCACATCTGTGATTCGGATGGAAAAAAGACTTGCTTAGTATTCAGTATTTTACACATGAATGCTCTTATAAGTGATAGATATGTGTTAAAGTCAAGTGCAAATTCTTCAATAACAACTAAAGTGAAGTGTGAAACACATTTTCTCCCCCTTTCTCTACTTGCGAGGCCCTATATGCGGTTCTATATGAGAGTTGCCACTTCCTTTGGTTGCTTTTTACTCATTCAACTTCATTCAACTTTCACAAGAAAAACAACCCACTTTCACATTTGCACAAAAACAAAACATACAAGTCTCTATTGGACAATTTAAATAAAAAAAAAATACAGTGATCAGTCAAAATGACCCTTCTAAGATGGTCATGTTTAACCTATTAAATAATTTATATAATGTATTTTTGTAAACTAAAGTCAATTAGGTTCAGAAAGAGAAGACAAATCTATCTTGATGTGTGAATTTTTAAATGATCCCTAAAACAGACAATGAATTTGAAATAAATCAACATTAATAGAAGTCAATAGGTAATACATGGAGCTGACAGAACTTGCACTAATTATATAGCCGACTATATGAAATGCTGCATGACCACAAGTTCAGTCAGTCTGGCTTATGATAACACCTAGTATTACCAGTGAAACATGCCAGCTACGCAAACCCCATAAGTTTTAGTTTCTTATCAGGAGATAAACAGTAATTAATCAGGGAATGTTAATAAAAAATGTAACACAGATCACAGGGAAAGGTGTAAGAGCAAAGTGTCCTATGAAATAAACACATTTAAGCTTATATTCATGCTTCCATTTTCTATTCTGCTTCAGTCATTTCAGGGTCACAGGGGAGCAGGAGCCTATCCAAGCAGTTACTGGACAGGAGGCAGGGTGCACTCTGGACAGATCCCCCAGTCCGTCACAGGGCAACACAAAGACAAACAACCACTGCCACTCACTCCTCACATTTACAATGACTAAAAACAGAACATCTATGTCTTTGGACTGAGGAAACTGCAATAGAGAATGAACTCATACATGGGATTGATTGAAAACATGCAGAAAGGGGAGAAATTAATCAGAAAAATGTGTCATAAAGATCCATCCACCTATTCACTTCCTTAATGGCTTCATCCAGTTCAGGGTTGCAGGTAGCGACCTGCTGGTAGCTCGAGTCTATGTCAGTAAGCAGCAGGCAAGAAGCGTAATTCACTAGTCCGCAACACAGAGAAATGAACAAGCAGACAAACAACCAGGCACCACCCCTGTAGTATAGTGCACTATATACCACACAGTACACATACAGTGGTGTAGTATATTGTATGTACCATACAGTACACATACAGTAGTGTAGTATATTGTATGTACCATACAGTACACATACAGTAGTGTGGTATAGACTACTATTCACTATACATACATACCATACAGTGCACATACAGTAGTGTAGTATAGTGTAGTACATACCATACAGTACACATACAGTAGTGTAGTATAGTGTAGTACATACCATACAGTACACATACAGTAGTGTAGTATATTGTAGTATATACCATACAGTACACATACAGTAGTGTAGTGTAGTATAGTGTAGTACATACCATACAGTACACATACAGTAGTGTAGTATATTGTAGTATATACTATACAGTACACATACAGTAGTGTAGTATA
>JBAMHX010000010.1:23117955-23134168 GCA_037177515.1 Pseudomugil tenellus
ATACAGTACACATACAGTAGTGTAGTATAGTGTAGTACATACCATACAGTACACATACAGTAGTGTAGTATATTGTATGAACCATACAGTACACATACAGTAGTGTGGTATAGACTACTATTCACTATACATACATACCATACAGTACACATACAGTAGTGTAGTATAGTGTAGTATATACCATACAGTACACATGTGTTAGGGCTGACTCTGCTCTGCTCTCCCAAGACTAATGGTGACACTGCTGGGAACAGGTATGTTGTGGTGAGGTTGTGACCATGTAAGATTGGGGAGCCCTGTACATTCTCACCATGTAGGGAACTTGTGTCTATAAACACTAGCCTTAGAGGTTGTTGTCACCCCCTGTACATGTTTTGAGTCAAAGGACTTTGTAGATAAGTTTAGTTAGGAGTTTTGTTTGTTGGTTTTGGTTTTAGAGCATCCGGTGAGTCAGGCCTCGTTTTGTTTTCTTGTTTTCATTTTATTTGGCAAAACCTTACGTCCCTTCCTCCCCCACAGGCTCCACAGCATTCATTATCAACACTGTAAAATAAATATTTAACTAACTAATCTTGTCTTGTTGTCAGGTTGCACCCCTCTCAGGGGATGTAACAACATATATACAGTAAACATATGAGTAGTGTTGTGATCAAATCAAGCTGACACCTACAGATTTGAATAAATCTGAAATGTAGTAAACAATTTTATTTATTTTTAACATAAATCAATTTTATTTTTTACATTTTTAACAATGTGAAGTAAACATGAAGGCAGAATTTGCCAAATCAAGATAAAATAGCAAATTTACCACTTTCTGCATCCATTAATCATTCCTTTTCTTTAGAACGTTAATGTGTCTAACTCTCTTCTTATACAGTCAAAGGTCTGCTGTGGGTCTGCTAGAATGGAACCAGCTACAAATCATCAGCTGTGTGCTCTGACTGCACAGGAAGCCCAGATGTGTGAAGTGTAACTTATGGTGTAAGTTTCAGTCTGGGCACTAGAGAGCAGGAGAGTGACCCCAGGAAAGCAGGAGGGTATCCAACATTAATCTTTATTTTTCTCCTGGTCAATGAATGCTAAGAATAAACACATAAAACTGACAGTGATAAAGCACCACACTTTGAACTGTGCACCTGCAATCACCCCTTTGCAAACGGTGAACTACATATTATCATGACTGCTGTGGTGGAACATGCGGTATCAGAGGAAGGATACAGCAGCTTTTTTAAATCTGTTGTGATGGAAATCTTCCAAAACACTGATTTAAATCACCGACTGCTTATCCAGCATCAGTATTTGTCCAGTCTTTGTGGTGATGTGATTAAATACGCACTGACATCTCGGAAGTTATGTCGACTGAATATTTAATGTACAGCTATAGTACACAGGCATGCCGAGCATGTAGGAGACACATGGCTGTTCAATCATGCAGCATATGTCAATAGGCTGAATGGGTAGCAAGTTTTTCTTTTGCAGAATACATACTGTATATGGTCAAATTATTAAAATGGTTCAAACAAGCAGTTTGCCATGATAGTTTTACTGTTGGGCATGTTTAAGATCTTAACATTTTCTCATTTTGTAGTCAGATACCGATGTTGTTGCTTATTTTACCAAATAAATCTTTAAAAAATTAATAAAATATGTTTTCTTATATTATAGCTTCTATCTTCTATACATGTTGGCCATTTATATCCTTTTTATTTGATCATCTTCAATTTTCTAATAATTTGAAAAGAGCTGGTTTCCAGTTAAGCATTCAGATTCTGCATCCATTTGGTTTACCTAAACTTGTGGTTTTGCTAATAGCCAAAAACTGTTGTCTTTACTGTGTCAGACTATGCAAAACTACACTATTTCCATCTCGGTGGGGAAATTAGCAGCCAACGCTCTCTGTCAACCACTGTATTTAAAAAGCTTTTCGCTACTTGTAGTCTAAACTTTGTCCTCAGAAGCAGAAACAACCTACTTTTCAAATGAGCTTTTTCTTGGTCTTATCTGCATCACACTGGCTTCAAGTTGGTTCATTAATATTAAATGCTGGAAGACACCAAGAAGCTGCATAAAACACACTGTAATCCAAACTGCCGGAAAATGCTGTTAATACAAACAACGGTAGCTGCAAGATATCAATCTCTACAGTTAAACATTTGGCAGTGACTTCCCTGCACTAAATATCTTCTGATCATCCACTTTAGACAGAAAAATGGAAAGACTGTATGTATGAGTTTTGGAGAAAGATAGGTTTTGTGAATGTGAGTGAATTAATACAGAGACTGCAGAATTACTCGGCTATTGTTCCTGATGCAAACTTCCCTACATTCAAATATGTCAGGTTTTCACTAGATATTCCAGAGACTGTCATCTATTTTTCAAGGGAAATTGAACAATACATTTCCAACAGTGTTGGCTGCTTGGGAGAAGCTAGAACATTGTGTTGAGAGTATTAGTTTTGTAAGAAAGGCTGGCATATAGCCAACAAGTTAGTCTGATGTTAATCCTGTGGTACAGAGACTTCCAATTACAGAACAAAAATCTGAGTTTGTAAAGAACACGGATTATTTTCTTTTTGTAAATGATGTAATTAGCAGTGCAATAAAACAGACTTAGTATGCAGAAATGCCTAAATTTGTACCGCTGTTTGTTCAGTCACATCTCTTCCTTAAATATTAAGAGTTTTGTAAATTAATTTTCCGGCACTGCTGAAGATGCTTCAACTCATCTAAAATTCTTCCACTTCTCCAAGCATCACTTCACAAATGCTAAAGCCTGCAAGCCCATATATCACAGTTTATTATTTTCAACATAACACCTGCTTCTGTTGCACTTTGTGGCTCCATGATTTGTAAGGCTGCCACAGCCATTCGAGACTCACCAAACAGCAACGTCAGTTTTATCTGTAAAGGGAGGGGTGCGAGTTTAAAAAAAGGCAGGTGGTTGCAGACTCAGGAGAAAAAAGTGCTGGCAGTAGGTTGATGCCCTACTTCCATGAACAACCCTCACTCTGGTTGTCATGCTGCCCTAATGGCATGGCACCTAAACACCTCCATCAAACACAACTGAAAAACAACTATCCTGAACAACTTCCCTCTAACTAATGCTGATGTGGTGGTGACCGAGCCTGTGACCACTTCAGTCATACTTGCATGCACATTAGCTCTTCTTTCGGCTCATTCATTCAAGCACATTCAAGGCAAACAGTGCACTAGAATGGACATATAAGCATGCAGCTTTTTTTTCTTTCCTTTTGGCCAGAAAGCCGAGGAGAGAAGCTGGCATACCTCAGCAAGTGAAGTGAGGTCTTGTTCTTGGGTGAGAGTCAAAGATCATTCTGCCAGTGCCATCTGTCAAGCAGGTCGGGTACAAAGGAAGTGGAGGCAAGTGTCGCTCTTCCCTCCTTCCTGTGCGCCGCTCTAGCTTCAAAACAAAGTCCTGTGTTGGATCAGAGGAGAGAGCCGATCTCCACGAGAAGGGGAATCCTCTGCCAGCCTCGGAGGGAATCTGAAGCAGTTTAAATCCCCAATGAAAAGATGGAAGGACACGCCTCCCATTTCTTGGAGAACAGCGACTTGCTCCTGCACTGTCTCCCACTGCACGAAACACCCTCTCTGTATGTTTCTCCTGTCTCCTCCTCTGCCTTTTCTTTCTCCCTTTCCTGATCCCGCTCCACTTGTACATTCTCTCTCTCACTCACTCTGGCAAGCACTCTTACTCAGTGAAGCTCAGGCACTCACAAACACACATACACCATTCTGTGCATGTAAATATATGCAAATAACAAATAAATAGACGCATTAAGCTGCACACACAAAACAAAAATCTTTCAGGGTTCCACAGGAAATGTTTTTACTACCAGTTTTGGTCCTATCGGCTGTTATGCAACAGAGGCTGGATTTTGGTTTCATATGTTGTTGAAAAGATGTGAAGATCGAACATGAAAGCTCTTTGGGAATATTCCTTTAATTACTGGATAGCAAATAAAAAAAAAAAAACTTTCTACCACAGGCTATGTCTGTACAAAAATTTGGACAAAAGTACAGATAGCAGTGCTTGGAACGGCAAACTAAAATCAGTATAAAAAAAGAGAATGCAGTATTCTGCAGGAGGATTCTCCTGCCAATCCCATTTTCTCATGATCACATAAAGATGTGCTTTACGATATGCCACCTATGGCTGACTGTACAGCATAAACCCACCCTGAGGGTAATCGCCTGCTCTCTAGAGATATTCTATTTTCAGCCTCCGATTGTAAAGCACATCAGACGAAAGAGGACAGCAAGGCACTATAATGAGAATCTCCCCTTAATGTACCCCTCCCCCCCAACACCTCCCTCTACTTCCATGCTGAAAATCTTGCTTAAGGGGGCTAGCAGCAGGAGAAAAGGAGGGATGTAGTTGTCTAAGGGATATAAATAGAGCAGCATTGACCTGATCCATTAATGCTTGGTGAGAAGAGGTCCGACAGCCAACATGGTGACAGGTCATCATAACAGCAGGTTTAGATTGGACCAAGCTCATTGAACAAATGCTCCCCAGTTACATGGACATGGATCATGGGGAGCTATTTGTTTCTGTGTATGTACATTTTTCCTGCAAACAGTGGTATACAGAGCGAATCCTTTTACTGACAAAGCTTAATGTAGTAATGATTGGATCTGCTGCACTGGTGTGAACAAACACTGCCGTTGACTCTGACTTTATTCTGGAGGGTTCACAAAACAAAAGCACTTATACACAATTTTTAAGGTGGACTAAATATGACAATATTTTAATAAAATAAAATATGAAATCTTTTTTATTCACAAAACCATATCTGACATAAATATATATTAATATTGTAATTTTTAACTGTTTTGTTTAACTTAGGTGTTAATAGTCATATTTATTTACTTTCCATGTAATTTTCAGTTGAATTATTTTTTATTTACCACTACTATTTAATGTCTTTCTCTAGTTTTACCTCTTTTATTGTGATGTCTGTAACTATATATGTATTATTTCTCTTTTACATTCCGTTTCCCTTAAATATTTTATTTTCATCTGACATTTGATTAATGTATTAATTTACTGGCATCTTTTCAAAATGTGTCTTCATTTTGGATCCTCGTGTTTTACAAAGACTGCTGATCTGTGCAGGGTGAACTCTACCTTTGCCCTGTTAAATGCATGGATAAGCTGTAGTCAATGAATTAGATTGAGTTCTATGCATGAATGAATGAATGAATGAATGAATGAATGAATGAATGAATGAATGAATGAATGAATGAATGAATGAATGGATGAATGGATGAATGGATGAATGGATGAATGAATAATTTTCAGAGAAAGGTAGGTTTTAAAGAAGTGAACATCCAAAGGAAAGGCTGACCTTCAACAGCAGATTATACACAATCTTTCACAGTTATTTTCTTGGCTGAAAATCATACACTCACTGATGACTTGTTACTGTTTGGTGTGGATGCAACAACTGAGAAGATGTTTCAACTGCAGATATGGACACTAAACAAAGGAACTGGCTGAAAGTTCCGGTAAAGTTGACTAAAAAAAGATTCATGAGCATTTACTGAAAGTTGCAACTAACCTTCAGAGAGTCTTGCCCGAACCACTGTTTCCCTTGCGCTTCTACCTGGTTTAGCACTGATGTAGAAGCCACTCACAAAACAAGAGATACACACAAAGATTGAATACAAATCCAGCTATCATTCTGGACACATTTTGGAAAACTAATGCTTTAAACTTTAAAGCGACAGATGGTAGTACAGTAAGCTACCACAGACATCGAAAGATACTTAAAGTTTAAGGTATCTTTCGCTGTCTGTGGTAGCTTACTGTACTACCATTTGCCGCTTATCCGGGGTCAAAAAAGTGGTGGAGAGAATCCTAGATTTGACTTTCATCTCCCCAGCCACATCTGCCAGTTCATCGTGGAAGAGGGATCTCCTCCCACATGGATGTGCCCTGAACATCTCACCAGGGAGGCGTCCAAGAGGTATTCTCACCAGAAGACCGAGCCACCTAATCTGGTGGAGGAGCAGTGCCTCTTCTCTGAGTCTCTCCTGGATAACCACCCTATCTCTTTGGGAGACCCTGGCTACCCTGCAGAGGAAACCCACATTGGCTGCCTGTATTCTTTCGGTCACTACCCACAGCTCGTTACCATATGTGATGGTAGGAGCATAGATCGCTAGATAAATTGAGAGCTTCACCTTCTTGCTCAGCTCCTTCTTCACCATGACATTGCTGCAGACACCGCACCGATTCACCTGTCGATGTCACGTTCCATCCTTCCCTCACTCAAGAACCAGACCCTGAACTCCTCCACTTGGGGCAGGATCTCATTCCTGACCAGGAGAAGACGTTTCACCCTTGTCTGGCTGAGAACCATGCTCTCAGATTTGGAGGTAATGATTCTCATCCCAGCTGCTTCACATTAGTCTGCGAGGGCACTTAACCTCCATGGCCTCACCAAACTCCTCCCATGCCCAAGTTTTTGCCTTGGCAACCGCCAAAGGCGCATTCCACTAAGGATGTTGATAGCTCCTGGAGTCCCAAAAGCTAAGAAGACTCCTTCTTTAGCATCTGTTACTGCTGGTGTCCACCAATGAGATCCTGGATCCTTACCACAACAGTTCTGGCTTTCTGCCTCAACAACAGAGGCACATAACACAGCCCACTCAGACTTCCACACCTTACTGTGGACATGGTTGAAGGTGGGAGTTGAAGCTTTCTCTGCTCTGCCCCTCTCTTAACTTGAGTGTCCAGGACATACAGCTTCAAGTCCGGCGATCAATTATCAAGCTGTGGTCCAGTGCATCCTGATGCCACTTTTATGGCGGAATATGGTGTTCATTATGACCAGTCCATGATGAGGCACAGAAGTCCAACAACAGAACACTACATTGGTCCAATATTGGAAGTGTGTGTGTGTGCGTGTGTATGTGTGTGTGTGGTGGTGGCAGTGGGGGGTCCTCCCAATCACACCCCTCCAGGTCTCACTGATGTTGCCAATGTGAGCATTAAAGTCCTCCAGCTCTTTACGGGAGCAACTCCAGAGTGGAAGTAGGTCCAATCATTCTCAAGGATTCTGGTTCCAGAGCCCAAGCTGGAACTACTCAACCACACACACCAGCTCAGGCTCCTTTCTTGCCAGAGAGCATGGGAGGTGGAGCCCATGTAACCCACTTGGGCTGAGTCTGGTCCCCCCCTGGAAACCTGTTTGCCATGCAGCACCCTACCAGGGACATAAAGCCCCGGACAACATAGCCACTAGGATCTTGAGGAGTCACAAATCCCTCCACCACCATAAGATGGCAGCTCAGGGAGACAATTTATTCGCTACATTTTCACCTGCTTTATTTGCAGATGCTTTATGCCAACTTTTGTTCTTTTGCCTTCTAATTTTTCTATAACATCTTTTTGGTTCATCTAATGTTTTACAGACTCTAATTACTTTTCATAAATTTGCTCTTGTCTGGCGCTTCTTTGTATGGCAGTCAGATTTCTTTCCTGAAGGTCATGATTTTTCTCCAAACTTGTTCTGCTCCAAACCACGAAATGTGCAAAACTCCCATTGAAACAAGGTGTCTACTGCACATTTGCACCTGACGGCATTCACACAATCATTCTTAGTAGACTAAATCACATGCAAACCATGGTTTACATTGTGCATGAAAATTACTACACTAAATTTGAAATCTCACTGGAGCTCAACTTCATATTTTTTTTAGTTATAGAATAATAGTACATTTTATCATTCATTCATTTATTTTATTTGGAATAAAATATCTTTCTTACTACAGTAACAAATGATAAAAAAAACAAACAAAGCTGCTGGAAAATATACTGAAAAATGAAAAACAAGGAGCAGGTGTGGTATCCAGCAAATGAGAAATAGGTGTAAAATGGAAGCTGACAAAGAGGTTACACAAGATTACACAAGAGAATAACACACAAGAAAATAACAATATATATATATATATATATATATATATATATATAGTTGCTTTAAACACAAGGTGATTAAAACAGGATACTAACATACACACATGCTCAAGCGTGCACAAAGACACAAGTCTTTTATGTTTTCACCCATGATTGTTTGCATACACAATTTCCATATATACTAGATATAAAGATATAGACAAATATCTGCCTGTATTCGCTTAACCAGAAAGTACACAGTCATCATTACGTCTAAAAAATGGCAATAGTTTTAAAATGTATTTAATCCGTAAAATACATAATACTGTAGAGAAACCAATAATAATAAGGCAGCACTGATGTCAGGTTCATAACAAAAACAGAATGTTTGCCAGCCAGAGTTGAAAAAGCACAATATATTCTTTGTTATTAAAAAGTAAAACAAGGCTGCCTAATCTGTAGATTAAGTAAGTTTGAAAGCATGTGCAAAGATGAAAGTCCCCTGCTAGTAGAGGTATTGCTGAGAAAGAGCCAAAGCTCTGTTGTAAGTACCAAAACCACAGTGCATTCACTCAGTTGAATAGATTCACTTCCCTTTCCTTTTTCCCTGTAGTGAAATGCTTTGCATTAGGTACTTTGCGTGAAAAAAATCTTCCAGGAAATTATGCTTTTCAGTGAGAAAATACCTCACTGGAAAATACACACTTTACTGGTTTATATCAAATAAAAATTGAATTATTGGATAAAACCTGAATTCCTAAAAGCTAGGTTTTTTTTTTTTATAAGGCCACACCATATTACTTATATAATAATTTATTATTATATTTATTATAATTTTCATTACTCCAGAAAGTTTCACATGTGCGTGGAGCGGACTGAGACGGACATTTGTTGGTGGACTGAGGGTACATTCTCACAAGCCTTTTTGTAGGCCGTAAGCAGGGAACGTCTGCTTTGTTTAAGGTATTGTGATTGACAAAACTAATTCGGAACAAACAAGGGGGCTTGATCTACCAACAAATACAGGAATCGATCTGTTTCAAGCAGAGCAACTATAAAAAATCGACTTTATTTGTTTCTGTCCTTAATTTTTTCTCAGTGCTTAGTTTTTACCTTTGTACAAGTTTTGGACAATTGTTGATAAAAACATTGTAAATCCATCTGTCCAGATGGATAATTCTAACCTGTGAGCTCATGATATATAAATTACTGGAGGACAGATTCCCTTTCTCCTCTAGTTGGTATTGTCGATTTTACTAGATTAAAACCTCAGTTCTCTTCTCTGCCATACAAGCAAACAAACAAGGGTTTGAATCAAAATTGCTGGAGTGAATACACCCTTTTTCCACTCGTAGCATTTTTCTTTATTTTGCCCCCATTGTGAAGGACCTTCCCAAAAACAGATTAGATAAGATCTTTATTGTTAACACAAATGATAAGCAAGGATCTTACAAAACAAGCAAATGCGTAGAAAACACTGGAGTCCAAGGTAAAACCAGTTGAGTCGGAGCCAGCAGGAAGAGAAAAAAAAGTCCAACAGAGCAGGAAATGTCTGATGAGGAGTGAGTGTGGAGTGGATGATTACAAAACCTGGCTGATCAACTGGTTGCAGGTGTGCATGGTAAGTATTCGGGAGATTGACAGCGAGGTTCCAGAACAAGAGTGGATGTGTTTGTGGGAGAGCCTGGTGTGGAGTAGTTCCAGTATTATCATGTAAATTCAGCAGTATGCTACTCATAAAGTCAGTCATTTTCTGAACCTGCTTAGTCCAATTAAGGGTCACGGGGAAGTTGCAGCTTACGAGGGCGCAAGGTGGGGTACGCTCTGGACAGGTTGCCAGTCCATCACAGTAATTAAAAAGGAAAGAAGTGTACTTCAGAAAAGTTTAAATAAGTTTGTTTAGCACGTCATGGCCCCCAGAACATCATTCTGCTCGCAAAAATACTGGATTCGATAAGTAAAAATAAAAGTTGTAATATAAAGTAATTGCTGCAGTTCTTGTCAGAGCCTTCTTCCAGCAAGGATGGTAAATAAGACAGCACACTGCAGGCATCTGGAGTGCATCAATCTGAGCAAAGCCCTTAATATTTAAGTTGCTATAGACTCTGTGAAAAAGGGTGTTATTTTCCTACCTTGAGTGTTAACAAGTGCTGAACACAAGGGTGTACAGACAAGTTGTAATTCAGCCCTATATGAGCTGTTTTTTTCTTTGTAAACATAATTAAAGTTGGATTTAAGCTGAAGTTATTAATATGACGTCTAACAAAAGAACTATTATGTTGGCATGAACAACATATTGCTTCACCTTCACATGTAGTCTCAGCTAGTTAGGGATTAAGGAGTAGAAAAAAAATCATATGCATATTATATATTCATATTATATATTGTATTTATTATGTTATTTGTTGGAATTCCTTTACATGACTGATCATTTGTGATCAACCAGAATATATCATTTTACAGTATATTATGTATAATTAGTTGTAGGAATGTGGAGTACAAATAAATATGAGTTTTCTAATAAATCTGTTTTCAATCTAAGGTAAATAATTTTCTATATTTCAACATATAATACACACTTTTTGGGTCTAATTTCATTTCACCAACTGGTATTCTTTTTCTCTTTGAGGAGCCCAATATGTATTTATTTTTTCCACAAAAGCTTGTATTGCAGTAAGCTAGGTGTGAGGTCAGATTGACAGGTACTTGCAAATCTCCACAAGTACAAGATCTTTCAGCTCTCTCTCTTTTAGACAGACATTTTACAGTAGAAAACCCTCAAATAATATTCTTCTGGGCCCATTTTAGCTGGAAAAGCATGCTGAAATACCATAGCAACGTAATCCTAACACAAATGTCAGTTTGACCTCAGAACCACTGAGAATTTTAATGCGCATGAGACTGATTGTCTTAACGTTTTAAAAAAGTGACTAATGAGGTATTTTGTAATTTGAGTTTTCTATCACCTTTTATACAAGTTTAACAAGTTTTCTTGTCTTATTATTTTTAGGGCAGGGACTGCTATGTAGCAGTGGCAATTCCAGACCAACATTACAGGGGGGCCAGCCACTTGTTTGGAGAGACACAACAATGAAAAAATAACAAAGACAGCCTTTAAGGATTTCAATATTTACTGTATAATTAAGGTTACATTACAGCAGCAGTTCAGTCATAGTTATATTTGACTAAAAATACTTGAAAGTTAACTTATTATGGACAGTTATCCATCTCAGTAAGGAAAGAAAACAATATTTGTTCCAGTATCTTTTCTCATCTTCAGATTAAGAAGAACTCAACCAAAGACCTTTAAAAACATGTCTAAAGTCAGTGTTGCATTGCTACAGTTATGTGAAGAATCCTTTAGTTTCTTCCTTACAGATTTTGCATTGAAGGAAAAACAATAAGTGGCCTTCATCCTGTTCTTGTATCTAGATGGTGTGTCATCATCTCTGCTGCATGAAGACACCTTCATGTCCAAAATACGCTTCTCTTTTTGAGCTGATTCCACAAATGAATCTATTTGCCTTAATCTTGACAGTCCTTATTTTTTAGGGTTTAAACAAACAAATTTGGCAACAGAGACCAATGAACTACAGTTAAACCTGCCGGTAACTGATGGTCCATCTCTTTTCTGTGTCCAACTGGAAAATTGAACCACATTTTGGTTCCACATCTTGCATCAGGTGAAATTGTTGTAAAAAATAAATGACCCACCGGATGAGACCACAGGGCTCTCCAACCCTGTTTTCAGGGTGGCACTGTCCCACCCTAAATACCCCCTAGAACCATCCCTGTATGGTGGTGTGGTGCTTAGCACTGTAGCCTCAAGGCAAGAAGTCAGCTGATTCAAGCCTTAGTTTAGGCAGTGGCCTTTCTGTGTGGAGTTTGTTTTCCTCATGTGAGAGTAGGTTTTCTCTGAGCACTCCCACCATCCAAAAACATGCATGTTGAATAGACACTCTAAATTGTCCTTAAGAGTGAATGTGTGTGTTACTGGTTGTTTATCTGGTTGTTTGTTTCTCTGTGTTGGCCCTTTGATGAACTGGCGGCCTGTTCAGGGTCCAGCCCAGCTCTCGTCCAATGATTGCTTGGAATGGCTCCAGCTACCTGCGGCCTTTTATTGTAATAAGTGGCACAGAACATGGATGAATGGGAGAGCTGTGATGCAGGTGCAGTGGGGCCGACCTCTGATCGCAGGGTCATAGGTTCGGTTTGGAAAAACATAGGAGTATTTTTAATATATGATTTCCGTTTCCTTGTGTTGAATGTTTAATGTCATATCTTTCAGTCCAGCAGCTAAATTAAAACTGATAGCCTTTGTACCCTACCAGTTGTTTGAAATAGACTAAAAATATCTCTGTGTATTATACATTAAGTATGAAAGGAGTTTCGGAGACATTTCTGTAAGTGATTTTGGAAGATTTTATTCAAGGCTACCTTATTAAACATTGATTGTGTAAATGAAAGTTTGATCACTCCTATCAGTGTGTCTTTATTTGCCAAATGCTTTCTTATTTAATTTGTTTTCTACTTATTGTTTGCTCAATCTTTGACAGCAGTTACAGCTAATAGTGACTGTTGACATGCTATGATAGCTTCCAATGCTCTTTTTCCAATTCATTTTGAGAGAAAATAAAAAAAAAAAAAAAACCACCTTGTCCACTTGCATCAGTACTCATTGCCAGTTTAAGATTGACTCTTGATTTGTGTCTGGGATGAAAATGAATCCTTCTGAATCTCCTGTGATGGACTGCCAACCTGTCCAGGGTGTACTCTCACCCAATGCTTGCTGGAAAGGCTCCAGCTATCCACAACCTTTAATTGGAATAAGAGGTGCAGATAATGGATGGATGGATGGATTTGCAATCTGAAAAGAGTGAGGTGTTTAGTTTGTGGTTGGGAGTTGGTCAAACAGAAGTTTGGGCCACTGCTTCTCCTTCGTTGAAAGAACTTGGTTCATGTTGTAGGAGAGCTTGGAAAAGACTTATAACTAGGAATGTATATAACTATTGGACTGGGAATGCTTCAGAATCTCCCATATGAAACTAGAGATATTCACTTGGCTAGAGTCATGTGGTTTCCCTCCTATATCTGTCTCTTCCATTAACCTTTTGTTGAATAAGCAGGAGAATTTGGATGGACAGATTGATATTGCAACAGAGGTTATGAGGTCTTTGGCAACTATCTTGTAGCCTAGAAGTATATTTCTTGATATCATAAATCATTTAATAGTTGAGTCTTAATGTTTTTTCATTTTTATTTTGTTCGAGAAATTAATTCAATTTTATCACAACTATGCTCATGCCGATGGAACATTTTGTGTTTATATTTATATTTGTTATGGAAATTTTAGATTACCAAACATGAGGAGTCTGGTTCTGAAGTGAAAAAGAGTAACATGATTTATTGAATAAGAACAAGTAAATCATGACAAATTGCAATCTGGAGAGAGACCATTCAGTTTTTGCATCAAATGCAACCCTGGAGGGATTCTCTGCTCTTCACAGAGTAAACATCCTTTTTAAAGACTCAGATCATTCGGTCATAAATCTGTCAGTAAAAGAAAGATGTTACAGATACCGAAAACAGACTATGTCAGGTTATTTGAGGGGTAGCTAAACAATCTATACTTCAAGTGAAACAGATCAGATACTGAATAATCATTTAGGTGAAGTTATTCTTAAGCACTAATGGTTCAAGATTAAAGGATTTTACTTGGTGACGTGTCCTAAATCCTACAAAATCCCACAGAAAGTTTTGAAATTCCCATTACAATATCTCCCTGACCACATCGTTCCCTGCAGATCCTTTGTGTTAACCTGAGATCTTGAACATTATTCAATTTAGAGTTTTAATGTTTTGCATATACATAGATATCATGGAGAGGATGAACTGATTTGATTTTGAGCAATTTATCATTTTCAGGTTGGCCACCAGGGGGCGCTCAAACTTGCAATCTGTTTTGACTATATCTGAAACTATTTATCCGATTGACCTCAAATCAAGTGCAAATGAAAGGTCATGACCTGAAGATGTGTCACACAATGATGTTATACCTAACAATAACAAACCCTCCCTCCATTATGTGTTGAGGTGTTTTGTAGTGTGTGTTTGTAGTGTGTGTGTGTGTGGGACACACACACACACACACACACCCCAGCAACCTGACCAGGGTTTATGTCACCTCACCCCTATTAGCAGCTGGGATCGGCTCATCAGCAAGCAAAATTTATCACCCATGAAATATGTACAGAGCTGTGTGTTGCTTGTCAGTGCATCAGCAATCTTATCATTCTGATAAAAGATGAAAAAAAGAAAACATTAATCAGGATGATTCCACAAATCAAAAGCTAGCCTCACTGCAGATATCCTACCGACAGCTGGTTCGAGAATCAGTCAGCTGCTTAAGATAGAAGTCATAACGCTTAAAGCAGCACTTTAACATTCATAGTTTGAGTTTTCTTTTACATTTTCTAACTATAAAAAGTAACCAGTAAAATAAAATAACTATTGATTTGTAAGGTATCTGAAATAGAGTCATTTATTTAAATCATACTTGCTTGTACATTAGACTTTAATAGATTATCGTGTCATTATCTATCTTCATGATTTAGAGCAGAGTGACCTGTCTCCACGTTTAATCTGTGTGAATGTCAACAGCATAACTGAGAGGCTCAAGCACTGCAGAGACTACTCAACATAACCTCTCTTTCCAAAGCAATGAAGAGTGTAATTAAAAAATAGAGTCACAGGGCAGAAGAGGAACGATACTGTTACAATTACACTCTATTCAGCTATATCTGCACAAGGCGGGGGGGTTGTTACTGGATAATACATTTCGGAATGATTAGTGATGCTGGTGCCTTTCATTGCACATTAAATTGGTACTGGGGATCAAATTATATGGTTGATTTAGATACGGTAGCAGAGCTGCACTTTCTGAACCAACACAAACTGATCAAAGAGGAACCAACGGAAGTGCTTGGATTAAATGAAAAAGTTTGATATAAATATATAATTGATTAAACAGTCCATGCCATCACTTGTTTTGGATAACAGTGGCACAGCTGTACTCTTTAGTTCAGTTATTTAATGTTCTGTCGATCAGTCATCTGACAAATGGCCCCCACTGCAAGGTGTAAAATGAACTTCAAGACTAACTTGACAACAACAGTTTGATTAAAATGAGAAAGACAAGGCCATGTGAAATCAATAGTCCTAAAATAAGACTGCACCTTACCGCAGCACAGAGACAAAGGGAAACCAGACAGGCAGACTTAAGGCACCACGGCTGATACCTCAGGTACATCTGCTGTTAAGTCGTACTGTTGTCATCATTTCCCTTTATTACGCCGACTGTGTAATAAGCAAACTTTAATTTCTCACATTTATGCCTTGGATATGCAAATGCATCTTTTTTTTATCTGTATGATGATGAGTCTGCAACTGCAGCAACCTTTTGAGTTTCTCTTTTGTAGTATAATAGCCACATATCTAGAAGAACAAGACAGAGTTCATGAATATTTCACATGCTCCCGGGGTGGGTTGTTGTCTACATTTAGAAGATTGCAAATGTGAATATGACTTCACACTGTGTGGCTTGTGACAAGCTCATAAGCCTGTGCTGAAAACTATGGGCTCATTAAAGGAGAAGATTATTTAGTACAATCTGCTGCACGCATGGCAGCTGAAAATAGGCAGAAGCTTTGCAAATGCAATGTTTCGCTGGCCACTAAATATGATTCACTTCCTCTAAATAGACTTCTTTCAGATCTTTCCTTTTATTTCCATTAATAATCCATAACACAGTAGGAGCATGCTCAGACCATCCTTTTCTTATCCTATAGTCTCCAGCATGTTTGTCCCCTGTGATACTGCTAAAATTCTACTTAACCTTGGGAGCTGGTCCATAAAAATGTTTGTCTGTGGGCATGTGTATGTGTGTACATGATATAATAGATGTCAGTGATTTAGTCTGGATCCACCAAAAGAGGAGAACGTTAACATCGGCCCTCTGGCTGCAACATTATTTAAGTTGTCTGACAGTCAGACAGGAGAGACCTAGTCCTGATGATAACCCGAGAACATCACTGTGTTAACAAGTAATGCACACCATTTCATGAAAGTTTTAACTTTCCAAGGCTGCTTGCTGTAAATAATTTATAAGTATTTCTTCACAAAGAATAGCAAAGTTATTGTGCCACCATGTGGACAGTAATCTACACCACACAGAACAACATAGAATAGAGAGAATACAGATAGAAAAGAAAATAGAAGGAGTATATATATA
>JBAMHX010000010.1:23136721-23152869 GCA_037177515.1 Pseudomugil tenellus
TATATATTGTAATATACTATAAAGCAGACAAATTTAGGGGCATGAATGAAACATACATTAGGCATTACATACATTCTTGATCTCTCTAAACAATTACTGCACTCAATGCTTGAATACATTTTAGATCAAACTATTAATCAAACACCTGATTATATAAAACTTTTGCCAGTTTCAGCCCAGTAATCAGATACAAAAAGAGGTCTTTAAAGTAAAGTTGTGGTTTGAACCTCATCTGAAACTTTTCTGTATGAATCTCCTCCCAGTGCCCAAATCTCTCAGTCCAGTCATGCATATGATGGTGATGCTAATTGGATGTACAGCAGGTATGAGTGTCCACAGTTAACTTAGTTAACTGTTTGCATTACAACTAATGAAAACAGGGGAAGGGTCTAGCCCCCCATGACCCTAAATGGAATAAGGCATTGCAGAAAAGCAAAGGATCAATTATGGATGTGCTACCCAATTACATCTCAAAGGGTTTTTAAGCTTGTCATGGAGATTATCCCATTACCAAATTAGATTCTACAGCCCTTTTTAAAGTGGGATTGCACTTTATTATCGTAAAAAAATGTGCATGGGAATTATAGCAGCTTAAAGAAAATGATAAGAGTATACATAAAGAACACAGGTGCACCTCTTACCAACATTGCAGGATTGCATCTATTCAATATGCTCACTAATTAAACCCGATCAGAGTTTTTATAGATCTGTAATGAGCCTAGTTATTCATTCACTTGAGAGGAAATGGCTTTTGAGGGTTTTACTGAGCCATGACCCTGGAGACTTTCCCTGTTTTATCTTTGGCCTGCACAGGATGGAGATAGGAAGGTGGAGACAAAATCAATTTTGCTGCATCGTCTCATTAGCTGGGGCCCTTGGGTGAGCAAGACTCTACGGTGATGCCCTTGGAGAAACAATGCAGTGTCATTTGCAAGAGGCAGGATGTGGCAGAGTGCAAATGTACTCTGTGTTTGGAACATAGTGTTTCAAACTATGTTTAGTTTTGTATGGAATTACAGCAATGGTGTCAATACATAAAACTAGTTGGTTGTTTATTATCAGTCCCAATTTCTGTGAGTTGTATAGGAATGTTGTGACATGTCCTTTTTTTCTTTGGCTCTTTTTGGATTTGAAACTGCAAGTAAAACGTATTGTTTTGACCAGGTTAGTTGGAAGTTTTAGCATAATGTTTGGGATAAATTGAAACTGACAGGAGCTTAACTAGAAGTGTGGCAGGGAAAGGCAGTCTGTTCACTCTGTTCATAAATACTTGGCCATTCCTCAGAGATTTATCTCTATTTCATAAATTGTTTTAGGAGTAGTGGTGCCATTTTTCAGGGGAAGTGACTGGTTAGTATATGGATGTTTTAAAAGTAATAATCAATAATCTGAAAAGACATCCTGTTCTGGAGCAGATGATTTTCATCACAAATTAACCTCATTAATCTTCCATTTGTCGTTGTAATAGCAGCCCCAGGGTCTCATTTCTAATGGAATAATCTGAGTCAGCCTTTGCATGAGCACCTGGAAAATTGCTTTGAGAACTCCTAACAGTGGTTGAGTCATTCACACAAGATTACTGAACTACACTGTGCTGCGTTCATAAAGGCAAAAAGAAAAGATATGACACAGTTTGATTGGATTTCAGTTTTAATTTACGTAACTATGAAAGCTTAGTTGCTGATTTTCAAATCAATAATTTTGATCAGTGATTTATTCATGCCTTTCTCGGTTCATCTTATAATCATTAATAAAGTTATTTATCTTTTCCAAAAGCACCATGTTGGCTTTTTTTAGGAATATGCTAAGTAAACTGTGGCAGTTGTGGCCATAAGAGCAAAAAGTCTGAACATCGGACAAAACCAAATATACAATCAGACTCTGTGTTCATGCCTGTGGAAGGGTCTGGATAATCTACATGTTATGACAAAGAAAACAATGTCACAAGCTCACATCTTCATATCTCCTGTACTTTATGCGGTGTTCTAAACCATACGATGATGCTCAGCCACACACTAATCTAATAAAAAAGAAATACTGAGCTGGACATCACAAGAGTCATTCCCTTCACCTTCCAGGCATATTAATTCTCCCAAAGCTAAAATTTAATTGAACAAATTTAATTAACTTCAGTATGTTATGATGCTTCCCTGTGAAAATGAATACAGTTCTTTTGATTTCAGTAGTATCCTTCCAGTTCTCATTTAAACATATGACTTGACATCTTAGCTGGTAAACTGGTGTGTTGTGATCCAATAAGCAGCTCGGTTCGCTAATCTCTCAGGCTGTGGTTTGTAAACAGGTCCGTCAGTGTGACAACAGAAGAATGGCATGAATTTTAGCAGGATTACAGCTTTTGTTGTTTGGATTATCTGAATCTAATTACCTTGCAGAGAAGATTAATAGAATCTACAGCGTATTGGCCTGATTGCTTATTTGCCACTGAAAGCTGCAGAAACTGATCATTTATGCAGCAGGCGCACAAACTTACATGATCCTGTATCATCTTACAGAAATACATTGAGTGAATTAATACATTTTATTTTTGTTTGTTTGTGTTTTACAAAATGGTGCTGATAGTGGTGAGTCATCACTTGGGGTGAAAAACCTTCCCTTAAATACCGTCATTATGAGACAGAATTTGAGAATTCCCAGACAAGACAATCTCAAATCTTGTTTTGACACCACTTTTCAGTACCGCACACATGCATCCTAAAAGAAACCTTGGCACAGCACAGTAACACGCAAATAAACACTAATTACTTAAACAGCACAAAACTTTTCTAACATGCTATAATGTAGCTACAGAGAAAAACAAACTGTAGAGGACGAGAAATGTTGTGCTTTCTTATATAATTGTTCAAGAATCCATTTTAAAAATAAACTAGAGGTTATTCTAGTGTTGGCAAAGTTTCCTGGTCAAAATGTAGGAGTACAAAGAAGCTTTTTCCTTTCACCCAGATCAAAAACTATCTCTTATCTTTCATCTTAACTGTGTTTAGATTATCACAGGGAGCTGCAGATTTTGTACAAGACAAAGAAAAAAGGTTAATTCATCGACTGAAGCTAAGCTTTACTTTACCTCATTTAGCAGCCGCAGGTCGCCCACAGCATGGCCAACATCCTCATTAAAAACCTTATACACACAACAGCATCCATGAAAAAAGATGCAACAGAGCAGAAATTGGAATCAGTCAGGGCTCACATTGATTCACCTTTTGTTCAAGTATCACACAATGAAATATAGTCAATATGAAAATGTATATATTCACATATTTCTAACACAGATAGATATATGTATTTGCTTTTAACCACTCAAAGTTTGAACACAGATACCAATTAGATTTTTTTAGATAAGTGTAGGATTAATTATTGTTGGTTTATTCATAGAATTTTTGCTTAGTCTAATACAGCGTCTTGAGATGGAGCTTTTCCCAGCAATTACCAGGGTACTTCATGAAAAGGTCACCTGTAAATCGCAGTATCAACATCCAGTATAATAAGACTCTTTCAAATCGCTTCCATTGTGATGCTCCACAGTTCATGACTGATGCAACCTATGCATCACCGTAGTAACCTCATCATCCAAAGGCCAGTGTATGACACCTACTGTATATGGAGGTAGATGCATCCTTTACAACAGAGGATTGCAGCTACATTCAGGCAGACAGATAACATACTTCGTCTAAGTTGTATATTCTTATATGTTTTTTTGATTTAATTATTTAGTTAGTGTGCAGGCAAAAGAAAAACATGATCCAGTAATGAATGTCTAGGTTTCTAGGCTTAGCGAAACAGCTTTCTACCCCAGTGACAGTTTCATCTTGTTATACTTCCACTGAGACAGCTGGAGGGGCTGGTACCAGAATTGTATAAATCTAAAATTATGGTTTCCTCTAGACAGGCTTCGGTACCTGACAAGTGACAAGTGAGCCCCATTAACTGGTGCTCACGCTGTCCTTCAGTGCATAATTTCATAGTTATCCATTTTCCTCCATTTTCCACCCATTTGTTAATAGTGAATACAAATGCTTCCATTATCTGTAGATAGAAACACAAATATATTATATGTTATATATTTTCCCCTCTATTCTAATGTGTACCTGAGGTCAGTTGGCGGATCAGCACCTGCCAATACGACACCATGGTCTTTAACCAGAAAAGGGTGAAGTGCTTTCTCTGGGTCATGAATGAGATCCTTCCCAATGTGGTGGAGTTCAAGTGTATTGGTGTCTTTCACAAGTGTGGGTGGAATGGAGTGGGATAGCTCACATTACTGCAGATCAGTGCAGAATCTGCACTAATGTGGGCTCGGCATCGATCCGTCAAGGTGAAAAAAGGGCTGAGGGTATAATGTGAAGCTATGTTCCTTTTACCAGGAGATGTGGTTTCGCACTGAAAGAATGACATTCTAGACACAAGTGGCTTCCTTCTGCATATTGTTGGAGCCCACCCTTAGAGTTAGAGTGAGAAGATGGGACACTTGGGATGGACTTGGAGAAAAGAAACTCCTCCTCTTCATCAGGACAACCAAGGTGAGATGACTTTAACATCTGACCTGCATGGCTCCTAAATGCCTTCTTGGTGAAGTGTTCTGGAGATGCTCCACATGAATGAGACCCCAGGGAAGACCCAAAACGAGCTGGAAGCACTATATCTCTTACCTGGGATTGCCGACATTGTCCTGGAAAGGTTTCAAGAAGTTGCTTCTGTAATGGCCAGTTTTCCTGTTAAGGAGGAGGAGACTGGTTTCTTTAGATTGAGAAGAATATAAATTTAATAATGAAGAATACAAGAAATTGAACATACATTAAACATTAAAACGTGGAGTGAGACAATACATTAAGACATACAGACATGGTATGAGGTTATAACTCGGGGAGAATCACTCCAAAGATCTGTTGTCACACAGAAGTCCAAAGTAATTCTGCCCAGTCACTTAGTGAAACCTTCGTTTAAAGACTTTGGTTGTGTGCGTCAGTCTGGAGCTCTCAAATAAGCGGCAGTAAATAGAAAGATAGACCGAGATTTAGAAAGAGCATAAAAAATCATGGAAAAGTGTATTTTAAATGAATCCTGGGTCAGCTTGTAATGAGTGGTAGTCATGGTCTTGAATTTAGCTTAAATGGCATAAATGAAAAGTTGGAGGTTTGAGACCCCCTCACCTCTTTTGTAAACTCTTTTTTTGGGGGCATTGCTGTCATTCTTCACCTAAAAACGACCAAAGAGGAGACTCTAATCAGCAGGTTTATTTTATATTATTAGTGGCACAAATAATAATGATTAAAGAATATTTTAAACCAGAAAACACAACAGTATCTAACTTAAACTTAAAGTAAAACAGTCATTTTCTCACACAACATAACATTCATTTTATTTTCATGTGAACATGGATAAAAGCTGCAAGCACTACCTCTAGTCAGACATTACTCCTGTGAATTACAGCTCAAAGTAAGACTATGTCATAAGAATTCTGGTATGTCTCACACTTTTGCTTCAATCCTGTCAGTGTGAAGAACAAAGTTTTCTTTTTTTTGTCTTGGTACTTGGTAGAGGCTCTCTTTAGATCATGCAGCATCATTAGACAGATGCCCTTAGTGCTCCAGCTCTCACCGAGCTGTATAATTTGGCTCTGACACAATTGGCACACTTCTCTTCTACCCAGAGAAAGACAGGTTAGTGACATTTGTGGCGATGATTACTGTTCAACAGAGGGAGACATGGATGCCTAATCACCCTACTGCTGTTGCAGACAACCACCAGCTTACATATTAGAGAAGACACAATTAGATCCTAGCTTTCCTGGGTGACATAAACCTTAGCAACAGGCACAGATATGTAATGTTTCTCAGCAATCGCAATACCAGGTAGACTATGTTTGTGTTGTAATATCTGGTAATCTTGAACTTTAAGTACCACTCAGGGTTTAAGAAATTTCTTGTTATCTGCACTTAGTCCTACTAATGCAGAGTTTTAATGGCTTTTAGAAAGGGAAACGAGGGAGGATGGCTTAGAAAAGCTGTAGCAAATTTTCACCAGCATGCAGAAAACCCCAAAATGCTTCGTAATAACGTTACTACATGAGCACATTTCTCGTAAAATGGCCATCCAGCTAACGAGAATTTATGAGATTTACGGTGCGTGCTAAAGACTGTTCAATGGAAACACCTGCAAATCAAAATGGTAGTTTTTCGAAACTATAGAAATATCGCTTTTATTTTGCGAAAATGGTAGTGAAGTCGCATTGAGTAACTTTTGCCACAGTCTTCTTTTCATTATCAGATCCCAAAGCTGTACAAATATCCCCAAAAACAAGCCAGGTTACTTTATTAGTTTGTTCAGTTTCTCTGCCATCTTTTCATTTTATTGAGAAGCCAGAAAAAACTAAACAAAGCTAAAATAAACAATGTTCTGCTCAGCTGTTTTTAGAGCCACTGCAAAGACAAGAATCTTTTAGAGACTTTAAATCAGAAAGTTTCAGAGCAACACTTATATTAGGGGGAAACTGTTCAACCACTTAGCAATGAAACATGAGTTTTAAAAAGTAGGGGAACTGTCTCTTCTCTGTCGAAAAATAATATTGATAAATATTTTGTGAGTATAAAAATCATAAGCGAGCAGAAACTAATTACTCAAACTATGTTTTAGTTAAAATAAACACAAAATAAAACAGTCTTTTTTCTGTTTAGCTGAACAATAATGTAATTCAGTATTTATGATTTTCCAAAAGAATTCAGTGGACCCTACATTTACCCAGTAAGACTATTTTTGCGTGAAAGCTAAATCAATTTGACCTCCAATACTCATGGTGTCCATGCTGGAGGGAATAGACATAAATATCTCTTAACAGCGTGTCCTTGGCTCGGTTGAGGCATAAGATGCCTGTAGACATGTTCTGCAGAATTCCTGTTTGCTCTGTTAATGCTGTTTGGGCCATGTTGTCACCCTGTGCTTTTTTGTGTAAGTTTTCTTTTTGTAAACAGTGAGCAGATCATTTTCAGAGCACCTGTTAATTTTCTAGGGGATCCCGGAGAAGGGATAAGAACCAAGTTTAGGTGCTATTTGACCAGAACTTATTTTACAGGTTTCATTTATTCAAAAATAATGGACACCTACCAACCAATCAGAATCAAGTATTCACCTGGACCATCATATAATGCATTTTAATTGATGTCAGTCAAAATGGTGATGTGTTTTAGGATGATGTACAGAACAAAATATGAATAGAAATAAGTAAAATGAATTTCAAAAGGAGTGGTGACCAGCCATTTGCAAAGAAATAGATGTAATCCATTAATCATTTGCTAACAAAAAGTGTTTTTTAAAGTCTAGTCTTTTAAAGTTTCCTTCTTTCTTGTCTTTGTAAAAGGTTTTTTAACAAAAAACATTCCATTTATAAGAATGTGGGAAGCACTAGTCCCAAAGTGGTGAACCTTCACTGCTAAGACATCTGCACCGTAGTGCTTTTTCAAAGTACAGTTTTCGTGTCTTATCATTTTTACTGACTGCTCTTTCAAAAAGACTAATAGCTTTCAGAGATAATATTCTACAATAACAAACTGATATCCATGGTTATTTCTTGTATTTTTAAGGCAAAAGTACCTAATCAATAACATGCCCTGTGAGTTGTGGTATGACTTGGACATTGCACTGCAACAGATCACAATTGTGGAGCTTAGACAGACGTCTTTCTCTGCTGCAAATTCAGATACATTAAACAAGATTGGTCTGGCAGTATTTTTAGTGTTGGGTAATTAAAATGCAATTTAACACCCACAGATGGATTATTTCTCTAGAGTTAATCTACATGCCAACACTGCTGAGTTTTTCTTCTCTCTTTTTAGGTACAATATGAGTCACATAAAGTATGCTAATAATGCCTCTAACTGCATTTATGGCAGCATGCAATTAATGTCTGTGGTTGAAATAAACTTTCAATATGAAGTACAGTGTAATTTTCATTTTCCAGTTATTAGACTTCCAAAGCTCTCGTGTAATCCCTGTTGACTGACATTTGCAAGGACTATTTGTAGCAGTCCCTGAATGCAATAATGTAAGGTTTCACATATGTATACATGAGATTTTCATGTTTTATTTGAATTCTTTTGCTTTTATTACGTAATGAGAAGATGAATATATATCCAGTAGCATAAAGTATTAAGCTGTACTATTAAAAAACAAACCTTACAAGTTGTCACTTCTAATGTTTTATCTCTCAGATGCCAACCTGTGTTCCCTTCTGTACAAATAGCAACTTCCACCAGAGGGAGCTTTTAGCAAGGCTACAAAATAACCAATTGTGAAACAAAACCACTCTGCTTTTTTCATTGACATATTTTGTACTATTAAGCATAGGTAGCTGCACACACAGATAACTTATTGTCCTAAGTTCATTGTTGTTAGATAATTCAAGCATTGTAAGTGCATGATTTGAGTGAGATCAAGCTGTAAAATAAAATATAAAAAAATAAGAAATATGCTATTTCCACAGAAATTAAAGCCATATTTTGCTTTAAAACCCGGGATGTCAAACTGAACACGTTTTTTTTTTTATTTAGTTATATATGTTTTAACTGAATTTTTTTATAACTAAACCCAGATGATGATGCATGTATGATATGTGATGAAAGATTTCACTCATTTCATTAAGATTTTATCTGCATGACAGTTAAAAAGAGAGCTATCTCCAATCAACACCAGGGGGTGCAATTATTTAAGTGAATTCAATTATGAAGGCCTTATATGGAATTTAGTTATTTGCTTAGCAGGTTGCAGAGGGAGACCAAGAGCAAAATATGATTCAGAGTTAATTAGACTTCAAAGCCTGTTTGGAGACAAAAGGTTTTCTTATCTGCTGTGACTCATTGATCACTTTTCTGTTTGGTCTAATTAGAGATGAGTGTCTGAGGTAGTCCGTACTTATGACAAAAAAATCTAATTTAGTTAATTATAAAAACTTATCCTGTGTACCATCTATGACGGTCTACCTATCTACGCAGATGTATTGTCAGAGAGAAAAGAAACATTCCTAACAAGTCAGAAATTTTCTGTGGCAGAAATAGGATGATAGAAGGGAGATAGTACACGCAATGATTCAGAGTTTGTTTCATTATTTGTTTTGGTTTGTCAGTACTGCTTTACCTGGTAAATAGAACTTTGCAGGGTTTTGCTGTTTGTTTTGTTGTTGGATGAGCGTCTGCTAGCTCGGGTGTGGATGTTAACATTCCCCTCGACTATCGCTATAGTTTTTATCAGTCTATAATCGTCTTAAACATGTTGCCATCCTCAGTAAAGTCAGCTAAATGTTATATTTCTCATTCATAGTGATATTTCATGCTGCTCAAAGTCATCCAAATATATCCTGTTAGCCAAAACTAGCAATGGTTTAAATGACTTGATTTGCTATCTATTCCTGTAACAAAGTAATGGAAAACTATGACAGCACTATGCTTCATCAGCACTAATCCTTTTAATAGAACCTTTTTGGAACTGCGAATAGTAACTTTGAGAGAGAAATCTATGTCTGTTCTATCAAATAGAGAATTTAATCTGCCCAGCAGTCTGTGGTTGTTTTATTCCCTTTTTTTTATGAGCCATACATTTCCAATCAGGACACAGATATGGACGGCTGTCAAGCACGCACGCTGTGTCTATATATTTATGTTGATTTTTTTTCTTTATTGAGTATTCCAATATATGCTTCAGCACGAATAATACCTTATTATTACCATATTATTCTTACATATCGGATACTGATGCACACACTTGCTGTGCTTTGTTCCTTGATGACATCCTCAAGGATCTGTTGTATATAGAACTTTAACACCATCCCTTTTAAAAAGCTCCTGATTTCTCTTTGGGAAATGTGTTGATGCAGCAATGGACTGTGGTGAACGGAAAAGATTTCCAAGTTCTTTGTGTCTATTGCTTGTATCAATCCAGGTCTATGTATTAACCATTTAATGCCTATTGCTGTATATATAATACAAACCCATTCTGAGACATTTTGCATCACTTTATGGTAGAAAATTTATTCAAAACCCAATTGAACACTATATGATACTGGTCTCCTGTCTCCTAGTGATCAACAGAAAGAAGAGGTCTATATGTTAAAATATTTTCACCTATCATTTGGTAATAAATGGAATTTTAGATTATTTTTAATAGAATAAATAAAGACATCCAATTTTAAAAATGAGAATTTTCTGAGCAGTTGCTCTTATTTCATTCTTTAAAGGGTTAACATTTTATTTACAATAATCCTGTTCAGTTTAATTGTTACAAATATGTTTTTCTTTAAACTTGTGTCTCTCAAGGAGAAGCAAAGTTTAAAAGAATTTACAAATACCACATTCAAATCTATCTGATATGACAATAACACCAAATAAAAGTTATTTTAACATTTCTTTGTATAGTTTCCGTCTATCGTTTAAATTTAGATATCTCCCATATTAAATTATGGAGTATAGTTTTTATAATATGTAACAGAAATGAACTTTTTGTATTGTCCAGCCTGTGACTAAATATGGCATCAGTGTAGTGTGCCCATGTAATCAGAGTGTGTTTGGGTATAGCGGTGAGATGGGTTTATGACAGTGTCATCACACATGGCTAATCATGTGGAACAATGGGAACAGAGGAACGGAACAGGGGGTGGAGAAATGTGAGCTGGCCTTGAAAATTTGATCCTGCTTAATATGGAGTCTTTGTTTTGAAAAGATGTAAATTTATCCGGCAGTCAGCAGCCAAGTCTTTACCGAACAGATGTCAGAGAACGCATCGTTAATTGTATTATCCCTCTTGGCTTTACTTAGAGTTTTATTCACACTTTTAGGACTTTTTTCTTTTTGTGTTTGTCCTTGAAAAGAAAAATAAAGTCACCCTGATTTTCTTTAACCAGAGGTGACAGAGATTCTCCACCTTGGCAATTCGATAGATCGTCAACACAAGAGGGACTTTTCAGAGGACTGAGATGAATGTCAGTCAATAAGTGGCTGACAGGTCAATAGATATCCCTGACCTTGTTTTCATAAGCTTCAGTATCACAGTGAGAGGCTGAGGAACTAGACTGGTCATGAGAAAGGGACTTACATGAGTTTCTTTCAGAAAACATGTTTTGGCACTTGGTAAGTTTAGTCCTAACTGTAGAAAATAAGACCTGAATTTACAATATATCCAAATTATATCTGTATGTTCATGAACCACAGAAGTGTGAGTATGTATTAGGAATGTACTTACAGATCTGAAAATCTTCTTATAAGATATTGATCCAGGTATTGTGGACTGAGTTATTCTCCAGCTGCAAAACGTTCAGATCTCCTGTAACTGATCAGTTGTTGACCTACAGTCAGTAGAAAGAAGTATTACAAATCCCTGCTGGCTGGTTTTTACATCATCTTGCAACCTGTCAGACAAACTCTATGAAACAAGATGGCCGATCCGATTCAAGCCGCTCTCACTGGAAAACATGAAATGTTTTTGTTTGTTTGTCTATGTGCAAAAAACATATCAGTGAGTCCGTGTTTATAAGTTGTCATGGGTTGGTGGTTTAGGGCAGCATCTGTAGAGTCATTAAAATGATTTATTTATTGAGCTTATGAATCAGCTTTTACAAATGATTGCAAAGTCCACCTGACATGGCTATAAGTACGAGTCAGTAGTCAAGTATATGTAACACCAACTTTATGGATATATTCTAAACTTAACCATGTATTTCATAACATATCAACCTAAATACGGTAAATACTGTATGACTTCCAAGTCCATTATATACCACAAACTTCTATTATACACTATGAATTAATCACATTGGCCCATAAAGCACAAACTCAAACACACAAAGCACATTCACAAACTAAATGCAAAAAAAGTTAGTTTTGATTGGATTGTGTGCAGATAATATCTGATTATATACAAGATTGCTTGTATTTTGCATCCATGGGAGTTATGACAGAGTGCAGCTTTATAATTAAATTAGCTTGCATTTAAACATTTTCAGATATGATAATGTTATGACATGATTTTCAGACATGATAATGTTATGATAATGTTATGATCAGTCTGTGTGTCATGGTACCCAGAAGTTCATGCAATGGGTTGGGGTCTCACTTTATAAGAGCTGCAGCCTTCATTGTATGTTTTTCTTTCATTTTCTATCTGTTTTTTTAAATGACCAGTAAAAAGCAATGGTCATAAACTGCCACTTCTTGAGACTATGATGGCTATCTGTATGGATATTCTTTTCATATTTCTAGTTACTTGCTTATAGAGTGAACTATACCTTCTTCATCACTATGTACAAATATAACCAAACCCATTATGCTTGTAGCCCATTTGGATTTTTCCCTCAAACAAAACATGTGACTTCTACTTTAGCATAAATACAGTAACCTGCACTGAGTGTACTATGCTGCCAAGTGTTGCCACATCTTGTAAGAGAAAAATACTTAAACTGCATGTAAAAAGAGGAGTTAATGGTAACTGTGTGTGACTCAAACAGCTGTAAAAGCTGCTATCATCTCAGTTAATTTGTTTGCTACATATCATGCAAATGAAATTGGCATTTTTCACATGGCTTATTTTGATTATTGCTTTCTCTAAATACGATCTAATTCGCACAATTACACGTGTCTCTTATCAGAGAAAAGTCTAATTAATCAGAGTTTTTCTGTGTAAACATTAAGACCTAGACCTGAGTGTCAGGAGTCTCAAAATCTAAATCAAGATGCAATGAGACCAGTTGAGTTGTCATTGAATATTTTATTTGCAAATGAAAGAGTAATAACTCAGAGGTCGTAAAAATATACATTTTTTTTAACTTGTGATATTTACATGGATTGTTTTCATCAAATGAATGAACCAAAAAATATCAATTGTTATATAAAATCAAAGAGAAGCCACATAAAAAAACAGATGAGTAAAGTAAAAAAAAAAAAAAAAAAACACCAAAGGAAAAAAAAAGGTGTGTTACATTTCCCTTTAGTAAAGCCGTGCTGAGTCTGTCTCCTCTTGACATTCAAACAACTCTGTCAAGAGAAACAGAAACAGCCAACCACACAGATTCTGCACAGGCTGACGATGAGCTTAGCACAGAAGAAGTGCAAAGTACATAGATGAAATCATGAAAACTAAAATATGACAAAAATAAAGCTTCATAAAATTTTTATGTGGATATATTTACAATTTTCTATTTTTCCTTTTTTTTCTTTAAGTTTTCATTTTTAGCCGATTACATTATGTTACATCAAAGCAAAGCATTCCTGTTCAACTGCTCAATCTTCTATGACATGCAAGTACCTTTTCCCTCTCCTTTACTTCCCTACATTTTGAGGTTGAATTAAGCCCCATTCATTTCTCATCTTAAAGGTAATAGTACATCACATTCTCCTATACTGACAGCCAAGGCCAAACCACAAATTGCCCTGCTTAACAGCTTTAATCAGAAATAAAACTGCCTAATAGAACATAAAACACGGCTACATGAGATTCATACTCCTATCTTTTAACGCAGGATAACCATTAATGATTTTACTGCAGTGTTGAGTGTTGGTAACAAGACAATATATAGTGCTGATGGTTGCTACTTTAAAGGATATTAGATGTGCTACTGACACTCTGAGGTGTGTTAAGACAATCCTCCTCCATTTGCTGTTCAGTCAAAAATGCCATTGAAATAATTTTTTAGAAAAAGAGAAGCAGGAGTTTGACGGGCCACAAAGTTAGATGCAATGCAAGGGCTCATAAACTGGGGATTCTACCACCTGAGACTTGCAGATGCTGGAAAGCAAATCAAAAAGCTTGGAGGAGTTAACAGCTGGAAGACGTGCATCTCATCCTCTACCTCCACCTCTACAGTGGGGAGGGGGTATTTCAATGGAAAGAGCCTAGAGCAATGGCTCAGTACCAATCCTGTTATACCTCTGCTGATTCCTACTTAAATTCTCACAGATTACCATGAAAAAAAGGTCTTTCTGCACATGCTGTCCAGATTGTTAAGATGCATAGCATTGTCTTTTTGTCTTGGTGCAACTATATCTGATCTCGGGTGTATATGTGTTTTGTTACAGTAGCTGTTCTCAGGATGATGCAGTGAAGTGTGTCCTCTCTCTGCTGCATTTGGGATCCTGCTTCCATCAGGCAGTTCATTGTAATACCAGACATTTGATCCATTACATTGATTCTGAAGGTGCAAAAATAACAAGAAATGCTATTTGGGCTTTTGTTTGTGCAAACGGTGTGAGGGTTTGTGAGGTATTTGTGCATGTGCAGCAGTGAATGTACGTAAAACACACACCTGTGTCCTTGTGTGCACCTGCACATGATTCGTACACTTATTGTTGTGCATGAATTTAACACAAACCTGTGTTGAGTGTCTGTATGTATGCATATTTGTGTATGTGTGTGTGTGTGTGTGTGTGTGTGTGCACCATAATTACATCTGGGGCCAAATGCTAAAAGACAGCATAAGAGAAAGAAAAGACCGTACAAGTGGCCTCCAGATCTGATGATAGTTATGTATTTTGGACGTTCTTCGTGTCAAGATGCCACCCTCACAAGCAAAAGACATGTTGGCTGCCTGCACATGTTCAATAGGCATATAAAACTCAGCAAACATCTAAAATATACCCTGCACGTCTGCAGTCATATAAATTTAGATCGAGGTTGCTTTACTTGACTGGATCCTTCTCAGTGAATGGCTAACATCAGAATTTGTGGGTGTGGCCCAAGGGCTTATATTGAATATACATGCACACACCCACACATACACATTCACGCGCATTCACAAGCATGCATGCACACAAGTACACACAAACGCGCTCCCCTCGTCACACGCTCACAAAAGCCTTCGTGATCAAATATGTTGTCAAGTTCAATAAAAAAATGCTCTTTTATTCTAAATTTCCCCTACAGTTAAGTCACGTGTGAAATCCCAAGTGTAATATCTAACCACATGTGCTTTTTAGACATATGCTGCAGAGGCATAAGCAAAATATGACCAAAACCCAGCAAGGGGGGCTGAAGGGAAGGGCATTTTAGTTTAGTTCAGACTTTAAAAAAAATAAAAGTATGGAGCAAACTGTACTACAAATTATCCACACTTAGAATTTGATATGAATTACCATCTGTGAAATTTGTCCTGAGAACAAAGATGGTTCAGTTTTAAAATGAAAACATTACATTCTGAAATAAATATGGCAACAAATTAAAAGCAAAGCAGACAACCAACATAATAAGTAATCATCTTGCTGATTCTGATTCTTACTGCTTAAATCATCCACTGTATCTGGATTGTCATTGTGTAAGAGAATACATGTTTCATTGCAGGACAAACATGATTTTTTTTTTTTTTTTTTTTTTTTTTTTTAGCTTTGGAGCAAAGCTTTCGTTCCTTCCAAGACAGAGGGTACAATTTGTGACCAGATAGCCATATATTAAAATAGTTAAAGAAGATTATCAAAACCAAAACATGGGCTAAGGCTAGCTGCTTATTTTACTATTATCGTTCAAACATTCTCCCTTAAATTGTTCCTCAAATATGTATTATTTGTGTAGCTACTTCATGTTGACTGTTTGCTGGTCTTTTAGCTGTTTTGTAAAAGCATTCTGGAAGAAAATTTCAAGTTGTTTTTTTCTTTTTCCTATTATGTCAACTTTGTAGCATAGTTAGCATGGTGTTCTAATTTAATTTAGAAATATTTTCATATTTGCTGTTTTGTTTTTAATAAAAAGCTGTCCAGGGCTGGTTTCTGGTTGTCCATAGCCCTCACTTTCACTAAATTTTGGCCATGTGTGCTTAAAGGGGAGAATGATACCCAAACGCTACCACAAATTTTCTCTTTAATTTGTCAGTATCATGTACATATGCTGACATTTTTCCAAAGTGGTTTGCCAAAAATATAAATTAATCTCATAAAATCATGTATATTTTACCATGTCCGGCATGTAGTGTTTGTGACACCAAACTATTGTTGATTTAAAAATTTAACATAGTGGTATTTTAAGAAAAGGATCCTTATAATATGAAATATTCTGACAAAAAATAAATTCATATATTTTATGTGACTCTGAACAATCGTTGTGATATTTTTTTATGAAATTATCAAATGACCACAGAACAGGCATGCTTGTTGAAATAAACAAAATGTGTA
>JBAMHX010000010.1:23161619-23208750 GCA_037177515.1 Pseudomugil tenellus
TCTATCTATCTATCTATCTATCTATCTATCTATCTATCTATCTATCTATCTATCTATCTATCTATCTATCTATCTAACTAACTATTGAAACTGCTGCTTTCCATCACATTAAGACCAGTGTGTCTTAACCAGAGCAGGCTATGAATGCTTGTTTGTCACATGTTCTCCACAGGTCAGAGGTTTTTGGTCATATTTGCTCACAGCTTGAGGAACGGTACTGTATAGCTGGAGGTCGGTGCAGCTGCTATGTGCAGCTACTCGCTGAAAGGCACTGATACACTATAAAAAGAAAATAGAACACAGTTTTCTTCCTCTCAAGTGACATATTTTTAGATGAGCGGTGAACTAAATTTGCGTATTGGTTTTATATTTTGGTCCTGCTGTCATATTAGTGGCTTTGACTTTTCTGAGTTTGTTTTTAATTCTTGAGGCAGATATTGGAGCATTTTATGAGCGTAGTGTATATTGTTCACTCACTCTGCAAGAAAAGGCACACTGATGCCTTACCTATTATACCCTAAAGTTTATTAGTCAGAAAGGTTGAGAAGCGTAATTAACACCAACAGTATAACTGTCTTTATATACCTAAAGTCTGATATCTGCACATCCAGACCTGCTTATGCAGGCATGCAAATAATGTAACATCCACAGGAACTAACTCAAACACATCCACTTCCCTTCCTTGTTTCATGCCAAGTCAACTACCAGCTCAGCTGCCAAGCTATTATCTTAGAATGGGGGAGCGAGTGAAAAATGCAAACGCTCAAACATCCGTCCCTCTCAAATTCGGAAAGTGTCATTGCAAAGCTGAAGGCAATTTGGTAAAACTGAGGCTCTAACTCACTGGAATGTTGTTATGGAAGTCAGAAGAGAGTGAGAGCAAGAGGATTAACAGACTGTTCCTTTAGAAAACCAATAACTACTGGTTGAACTAATCTCCCATGATGTTTTAATAAATCACCCGCTTTCCTGACATTGAGAACGATCTTGCTCCTCCCGCTGGACTTTGTGTCTGGCTCTCATGGTGTATGTAGCTGCTTCCCTTTCTCTGATTGTCCTTCAGAGCTGCAAAGCTATTTTTGATATGCAGGCAGCGACATGCACTGTGTTAGCGCAGAGCCATTTATAGCCATCTGCTTTATTGGGCAGATGAAAAAAAAAACACAACAACAAAAGAAACCATAAAAAGGAAACAGACTGGGATGAAATACACAATGGCTTTGTTGTGCCTTATGAGGCAAAAGAAAAGGCTGTTCTAAATTTAACTAATGCAAATGATACTTGTGAACAGGTTATTTTCAGATAGATTGATTACAGCTGTTGTTTTTCCAATGTCATCTTCAAGCCACTGACATGATTACACAATGTAAATCAAACCAAGATAAAGTCTCTAGTGGAAAGCATTTGTATTAGACTATAACTTCATATTTGTTCATTTCCACTCAATTTGTAACTTCATCAATCAGCTCTGTGATCCTTCAAACCCACTTGCATATTTGTGGTCCCACCTCATCAACAAACCAATCCAAATGAACCCAAACAGCATAAGCAAAATCAAATCACACTGTCTGAATCAAATTGAATCATTAGATCAGTCAGCATGACGAAGGAAATGTGCCAGGCTAATGATCTCGTGATTAGGTCTGCATGTGTATGTGTGAGACATTTTGAGTGCGTATGTGTGTTTTTTCTGGTTCTAATGTGTTTCTTCATAACCTGATGGCATGTGTCTAGATGATGAAAGTACGTACTTATTGCCATGTATTAGAAAATACTCACCCAGAACGATCAGGTTGACCTGGCTCCAGTGGTACTTGCCCCCAGTCTTAACTTTACAAGAGTATTCCCCAGAGTCGGTCAACAACAGGTCACTGATCAGTAGGGAGGCGTCACCTCCCAGATACTCCCCAGCAAAAGACAGACGGCTGGCCTCGCCGCCTATGGCCTCGTTGGTGTACACCTGGCCGCCGAAGAAGGTAATAATCTAGATGGGGAAAAGAGGATAACAAGAGATTTACTTGAACATTGTGAAATGTGTCTGTTTTATCTGTGCTGAAGCCCCAGCTGTCAAACTGTCATGTTAGACTGATTTCAAAAGCTTAATATAAAGGTTAGATCAAACCATAGCAGTCCTAAAAAGCCTTTTCCCTGCTTCTATAAAAAAATCTAATCCCTTCTTGGACACTGTATTTACAATCGAGCTGTTGAAGATATCAGAATTCATCTTATTAATACAACATGTTTCCCAAATAAGAATTTCACAACACTTCAGAGCAGGTTTGTTTAACGTAACATTTGCCTTTTAACAGTATTTCCCTTGATATGTTTAATTGCTAGACTGCCAGTAACGTTTTAAATTACATATCTCTAGCGATGCTCGACTGAGACAAGTCCACATCAGCTGCAAAGTGAAGAATCCCACGCCTCACAGAGTGAGCAACAATGCTAACAATTACTGTATAATTAACACTTGGGAACAAATATTTTATTAAAGACTCTACTAATATATGAATGAACAAAAGACTGTATTTGTCATTGAGCTAGTTTCCCAGCAAAATGAGATGACATTCCAGTACAGACAGTCCAAGGTTACACACAGTGAATGAAATGCCATGTTCATTTAAGCTGACTATCTGTTATCTGCTCATAGTCTCTGTGCAAGTGGAGTTATCAAACTGACCAAAAAAAGAAGAAAAAAAAAGAAATAAAACTTTATTGCTGCTGATTAAAGATGAAGGCACCCCCAGTGGTACTGGTTATATAAGATTCTATGCAAACTTGCTGGTTCCCTTATATAGGATATTTTTATGAATGAAGCACCTTGACGCGACATTGCTGTGAAATGGCGCTATACAAATAAAGTTGAATTGAGTTGAATTGGATAATAACAGGCTTAAACGAAACTTCAAAAAACAAATTGTGTTGCATCATATGTTTAGAGAATGTACCATTTCCCTCGCGCCAGCTCTTTCCACACAATCCAGTATCACAGAAAACATGCAATCTTAAACATGTTGCCTAAAATATAGTGGTGACACAAATATTGAGAAAGCAACGATCACCATTGCCTGATGTTTTGCATAGACATGGCTTTACATGCTATTATGTAAACAGCAAACCACCCACATTTAAACTTAACCAGAGTTTTCTTTATTTAAAATCCAAAAAGTAAGATCAAAACATGTCAATGGACCAGCGATCTCTATTAAAAGGTGAACAGTGAAAAGTCGGTTTGGTGGAATTCAACTCACAATGTTTTTTCAACATGTTATTATTATGCAATATGGTTATTTTTAGAGTTTATATCACACAAGTGGCAACAATTATGGATGATTTTGGAATGCAAATAGGGATGCATTGATACAATATTATCAGGCACTGATATGATCATATGTGTATGTACTCATACTCGTTATCTTAAAAGTATTTACATACTACACAACCCAATAGCAATGTGAAAATAATAGAGCTGTCAAAATGAACCTGTAAACCAGAGATAAGAGAATAATGATATTATTGGGTGTCTAGAAATAATCCTATTGCAGGGAATCTGATTTTTTTTACATTATTTCCCCAAAAGAGTTTGGTTTCAGATGTACAGGTATCGTGTCACAATGAACATAAACCACTAAAATCCACTTTATCCTCTTTTTTATGAATATTCTGACAATTTTGGAACCTTACATTTAGAGAATGACACATTTGATACATCACACACCTGACCAATCTGCTGTCTGGTATTCTGGTCTGCACTCTTTGCCAGTAAATAGGATCTGCAATAGGATCTATTAGTACTCTTATCTGTACTTGGTATAGGCAAGCACCAAAAAGTAAGTACTTTTACTTATAAAAAGTGTGATGCTGCATCACATTGTTCTTAAAGATGCATTATGTAACTTTGAGACATTAAAACTCCAGATTCCAGACTCATTTCATGGTACATTAACATTAATTATGTGCATTTCTGGAGCCGTTTCTGCCCAGTAGCGTTGCAAAGCTGGAAAACGGAGTGATACAACTTTAATCTGGGTTGCCAAGTGACGCTGCAGCCGACTTTTGCTTTATGCACCATGACAAACTGGGGCAAACAGATTTAAACACGCCCGCTGTCTTTAACATTTATCGTGGCAGATTAAGCAAAGAACATAAGATAAACTGGTGTTTTTAAATGGAAACAATCACAAAGCACACCACAAAAAGAAAATGATAAAAAGAAAGAAATAAAAGTGTAGGCTGTTTTAACAATGTGAAGTCATTTTTGTCAAAGTGTCTTGAATAAGAATAAAATAACCACAAAAACAAAGGGATTTTATGATTTTTCATACTTCTACTCACTCAGTGGGAAACCTGGGCCTGTTTGGATCAACACAGAGGTGTTTTTTAGACCAATTAGGTGAAATCAGATAATTTCCCATGGTGTACCTGTTGATTTCTCACGACACACTAGTGTGCCGCAGCGCACAGCTGAAAGGCACTGCAGTAAACAACATAAACAAAGAAAGATTTTTAATCCTACAAGTGGATTCATGCTGCAGCTATCATACATTCTGGTGGGAGACTGTGTTGTACCCGAAAGGTCCTGCATTTAGAAAATGTATTTCTTATCGTATGCTTTATTTTGCTTTATTCTGTGAAAATCTTGCTATTTTACTTCTACACTTCTACACTTACATTGAATCAAAAACCCTTTTTCATATCCCTCATTCAATGGAACTGGTTTCCCAATTGCATTGGACCAGTTTAGTTTTTCTTTTGGAAACTTCTGAGGCTGATTTTACAGTAAAAAAATAGAAAAAAAAAACTTTCTTCTGATAATTTCTCCATCAAGGTCACATATATGCATTTACACCTTCATCGCCAAAATCTCCCTCAATGTGATTCGTAGCCAAGGTTGGTTTTGATTAGCTTCTCTGGCTATGCTAAAATCAGTTCACAGCAACTTTTCCAAGTGTTGCAGACCCAGACTTGACCTCCGTTTTTCCCGTTAACTGCAGTTTCACCTCAGTTTTACACCAGAAACACCTCCTTTTCAGAGTGCTAGACAACTCCTGCAGGAGTCTATGACTGCAGTGGTGGGACGGTGCTGAAGGAGTGCAAAGGGTTTAGAAAGCTTTGAAATTTGCATCAGCTGGCATTTCCTTACTAAACACCCTGACAAGCTAATTAAGAGCTAGGGCCGATGTCTCTAGAGGTACTATTCTTGCATCCACAACCAATGGGACCAATATGTTCCCCCGGACCCACTGAGCATCGGTACTACTGTCCCCAAAGTTGATCATTAAACCACTTTCTCCTTTTTCCGTTTGCTTGTATTGGTTTGTTTTTGAACTAAAGTAAAATGTTAGTTGTTTGTTACTTTTTGATGGTCAGATCATCTGCTCAGATCCAGATTCAGCACAAGCCAACAGAAACTCTGAGTGTTCACTAACATTCAGTTTTACTGTTATGCATATATACAATTCATAAACAATGAATAAATGCGTAACAAAGTATGAGTAAAGCATGTAAAATAATTATCATGATTGTCTTTTGAGCCAATAATAATGAGACACGGCTTGCATACTTGATGACAACGAGTGGATTTCGGAGTCATTGCAACAATATAACATCTGCAAGTCTTTAATTTTCTGCTTGTTTATGTTTTTGCTTAGTTTTGTGTTATCCTAGTACATCTGTGTCTCTCTCTTTCTCACTCGCTCTATCCCTGTACACAAACACAAACAAACCCAGCTGTCACACTGGCCTATTACTCAGGGCAAGTGAGAGCCTGCAGATGGGGACTGCTAAATGCCGGTGCCACAGCACATCAGCACCTAAGAAACAGGGGCACCTTGTAGGATCACAGGTGATGGCCACTTGCATATACGCATATACCCAGATCTTCACATACACAAGAACTAGCTTGTAAGTGTAGATAAAATGAATATAAACAGACCTACATTACTGTGCCAAAGCTACAGGCACAAAGCGACATGGCCCTGCCACGTAAACAAAGTAGGCATATTTTTAAAGTGTCTGCCTACAGGCACGGTTCTGCAGCTTTTATGAACTCTGGACATTTACTCACTGAGTGTATGTGAAAGTAGACGACACAACATTACTGCGTATTTAAGCCTGCAGATATGTCTGGGTGCATTCGGTATACACACTTACGCCACCAACAGTGATTTACTGGGAGTGTCAATGGATGCAACAATTTTAAGGAGAATATAGCTAAATGACCAACAGATGCTGGTTGAGTTTCCGATTAAAAAAGAAAGTGTTTTGCTTATTTGCTAAAAACTTAAAATATTCAATGGAAACATTCAGTCTTTTTTTGTTAAAATTGAAAAAAAGAATATGCACAGAAAGAAGCAAAACTCTGTCACACATATATTATTGTTATTCAACAGAAGAATGTGATCAAGCAAGTATTGTTAAGGTTACTAAAGACTTTAGTTTACATTAAGATTATTGTAAACATTACAAACATTTAAAAGCACATTTTTATTTGAACCAGTAGGGCTGAATATGTAAATTTTCATAACTAAACAGCCAAAAGGCACAACAACTGGACAAGGTAGCAATGGATTCAAACTGTGTTTTGTTTGATGTATGTCTTTGTGTATAAGAAAATAAGGGCTTTCAACGCACACACAAAAAAAGAAAACCTGCTTTTTATAGTAACAGATGGAACTACATACATACGTATTACACGGCAGTTTGTACTTAATGTATTGCATTAAATGCCCAAAGACAAACCATATGTCCATACCACTTGCATATCTGGAGCTAAAAAGGGTCAACCGCAGTAGAAATAGCAATCAAAATGTGAGTTATGTTAGAGGTGAGGTCAGGGTCAGGTCAGGTCAGTTCTTTTGAATAGGATCAAAATATAAGAGATAATTGTGGATTTTAGGACAGCAAATGAACAGCACCCTATTTCTCCTGGAAGAAGCAGTAAACATCATTCGATGCAGATGCCTCTGTGCTTATGTGGGCCATGGATTGAAGTAAAACTGACACACTGAAGCTGTCAACTAGATAAGACAGAGAAAGCTTTACTTTTAGAGCAGAAACACCAATACTCACTGCAAGCTTTGGCAAATTATAAATCTCAGTGTAATTTTATTTCAGCCATCAGTTGCAGCACCATCATCACAGCTAGTGACTTAACAAAACCCCAAAAAGACACCCTCTAAAAACAGATAAAGAAGGGGACTGCTAATGACTCTCTAGCACTGATTGTAAAATAGAATGTTGTTGAAGAGGTTGGACAAGAGGACCTTCTCTCACAACATATCAATCAAGCTATTTCTCTGGTTGAAGCTTTCCTCATTTGATTTTGGAGGCTTTCTATATTGCTATAAACCCTTTCTAACCTTATGTCTGACAATCACAACGCTATGCAAGAATTTAGGCTGTAAACTAGCCTACTGTAAATTACTTTGACCACAAGAACATTTTACATTAAATCAGACAAGACTCAGCACTTGTGAAAATTCTGAGGTTGTGAGACTTAATGAAATCCATTTGTAAAGTATGAAAAAGTTCAACATTTAATCCCTGGTGTGACAGCCCTCAGTATGGTGGATGCAAGCTATGCTATTCTAAAGGAACTGGTTGAGAAGGTTGCTTGGGCAAACCTACATAGAATATAAATTAAAGGAAAAGGCACGTGCATCCCTTCACTTTTCTTTGGAGTCTTTAAGATTAGTGATTGCTGGAGTAGGAGAAGATAAGTAAAACGCTGCAGGTCCAGCACTTTAAAGCGAAAGCAATGATTCTCTTAATTGCACAGCTAACATGGAATATAGTCCTTCAGTTATAGGTGAGATAGAATAATTAAACATCCTTGACAGAGAAGCCCTCCTCCACTAACAACATTGGAGTCAGCAAAGACTCCTCGTGTCAAAAGTTAAAACTTATATTATTAAACAGTACAGGGAAGTGGTGGTGATCGTGCATACTTTGGCAAGCATTCTATGAGAAGAGACTCTGTGTGGAAATTTTCCTTTACATGAAAACATGTCAGTGATGATGTAAAAATGCCAAATTTCTGTCAAATGATGGCATCAACTATTCCACAAGAGGATCTTTTAAAAGTTTCATCTTCACAGTGCTCAGCGAGTTGCAGATACGCTCATATAAATGGCAGAGAAAAGATTTTAAAGGAAAGAACAGTTCACAGAAAATGATCTGAAATAAGTTGCCCTTGAACAATGTTGAGAAAAGGATTGACTTCTTTATAAAATAAAAAACTATTCTATTTTTCCTTTTGATAACTGCAGCTTTAATTAGGAAACACAAATCAAACCACAACCTTAATGTCTTATCCAGCCTTAGTTTAAATTTTAGAACAGAAGAAAAAACTTCTTTATTTCATGCAGGATTTTGGAAAGATTTGCAGGGTAGCTTCTGACATGATTTGTGGTTATTAGAAACTGTTGACACGTGAACTCATACAAGATCATGCTAATCAAAACAGGCTTGAAATCTGCAAGCAAACAGGGCCCGTCAGAGAAGATGCGAGACAGATGGGGCATTCCTGAAGGCTAGACAGTGATCCAGCAGCAAGTTGTGGGACTATGTAGAAGATGCTAAAAGTTGAGCTAAAAATGTTACTGATCTAAAATGTTGGCACTCTTATGAATATAAAAAAGATATATTGTTGAGAAAATATTGAATATTAGATTAGCAAGATACTTTTTTAAAAGTGACACACTGACGCTGTCAACTAGATAAGACAGAGAAAGCTTTATTTTTAGAGCAGAAACACCAATACTCACTGCAACCCTTAGAAACTTGTAAATCTCAGTGTAATTTTATTTCAGCCATCAGTTTCAGCACCATCATCACAGCTAGTGACTTAATAAAAACCCCAAAAAGACACCCCTAAAACAGATACAGAAGGGGACTGCTAATGACTCTCTAGTGCTGATTGTAAAATAGAAATGTTGTTGAAGAGGTTGGACAAGAGGACCTTCTCTCACAACATATCAATCAAGCTATTTCTCTGGTTGAAGCCTTCCTCATTTGATTTTGGAGGCTTTCTATATTGCTGTAAACCCTTTCTAACCTTGTGTCTGACAATTAAAATGTAGAATTTTTTGGCAGCACAACACTTCATTTTGAAATGCTTTTCAAAAATCAAATTGCTTAAATCTACTTTCATTGGTACTTACTTATGCATAACACTTGTATCGAAGGCATAACTGTGTAAAAAAAGTGTGAGTTGTTTTTTTCAGGCTATAAGGGGGTTAATGTTTAATTGTTTAAGTTTATGAAAAGAAAAATTAAGATGGAACACAAACTGTTATTTCTTTCCTCTTGTAATGAATGATGTTTAGCTCAGGGAGTGACAATAATCCCTACTGGTAATAAATGCCTATAAATGTGTTAAAAATGATGTCCTGGAAAGACAGTAATTATGCAGAGGAACTTAGCTGCAAACAGTAAGCCCTAACATATGTGCCACTGCTGCTTTTCTAACTTGTTTAAATGTACAACATCAGCTTTAAGGATTGTAGAGCAAAATCTGTATTGCAGACGATGATCAGGTAAAACAAAGTTCCTGAAAACTTGCGTTAGAAGATATGCACATTGAAAATCTGGAGGGACTAGAAGCTTTTTATTTTTACTTAGCTAAATTGATAATTAATTTAGGGGAAATTCATGTCTGCCCTTTTTAGTTGCCCTATCCATACCCCCTGTGTTCTTAGCACATGTTGCCTGCACTTGGTCTTTAAGAGGCTAAATGTTGACAAGATCCTTGCTCCTTCTCAACATGGCCTTCCAACAGAACAAAAGAATGATTTATTCATTCAGCTACAGGGAAAGTCTCTTTCCTAATCAAAATTTCAGATGTTTGATTTTAATTAATGGCACCTTCAATGTTATCTTCCCTTTAAATATTCATTGCAATGTGGCAGCCCCCGTTGAAATCACCAAAGCAGAAGACACTTGTTTTGTCCATGTTTTTCCTTTTTGCCACTTTGTTTCAGTGTCACACTCTCCATTGGTCTTTCTATTTTTTCACATTTTTTACTTATTTTTAAATAAGTAAATATAAATGTGTAATAACAAACAGAAATGCGTGGATTTGTTGCTTTGCCTCAGAAATGTGTAAGATTTTTCCACCGTAAAAATCTGTATGTTACATACAGGCAAAGAAGGCTGTTTGATTTAAAGCTATAAAATGATAAAAATCAAAGTTAAGTGCATCAAACACATTGAGGCCAGGTTTGGATTTAAAAAGATACAGTAATGTAGTTGGAGTAGGAAGTGCCTTGACAGGTTTTCTTTATGTAATATGTCAGAGCTGAATACTTTTAAATATTTAGCTTTTTTTCTTACTCTGCCTTTTATGTTGAGATATTGCAAATGTTCAAATCTAATAAAAAAACAAGGAAATGAGTTTTGTCAAAATGGGTAGGCAAATGAAAATCTTAAATGAAGAAACTGTTCATTAAACAATTCTCTGAAAGAATTATCCACGCTTCATCCATGATGTGCCTCATTCTTCATTATTTATTTTCGGGACCACTTAGCTGCTCTTGCATTAAAACTGCTCACCATCTAGCAGGAATAACATTTTTTATTTAGTATTTGGCTTTTTTTGTCCACCATAAGTGTTATTGATCTCCTTTGATGGCTTTTCTTATGGCTTCCTGCACATAACTCAGACTTTACAACATACACAATATATCTGTATGTGCTGCACAGATTTTACTCATATGACGCAAAATGAACAAAATGTAAAAATACAATAAAATAAAATCTTGTTTGTTGTTCGAAATGTACTGCCAATAGTTTGACAAGTCAATGAAAATTAATTAAAGGAATAACTTAATAAAAGGATTGACTCAACTAAATGATAGACAAAATGGTCTTTCAACTTCATGTAAGTAGGCCCAGCTGTGGGAGCTAAATGGGGATAATGGGAAAAAAACAGGTCAATCTGCATCAATGATGGTTGTAAACATTATAATAATGCGGTTCAGCCACGTTACAACTGATATTATGCCCAGTGCTATTCTGATGGTTCTTGGTGTACTAAAGCTGTTGCTACATTGCTTAAACCATGTTTTTGTATAAACACAAGGTATCATCAGCAGCCAGGCCTTCGTAAACTACTCAACAGTTAAATAAGTAGCAAAGCTCAAGTCTTTTCTAAGGCAGTTTAAATTAGAAATGTTGCTGCAATGTTGCCCCATGTGCTAGCTAATAGTAGATTCTGTTAGCTAGCACCTCTAGCAGTTTGCAGTTCCTAATGCAGCAATGCTAACAGTATTTATAAGTCTGGTTGTTCCAGTGGTTCAACATTATATGTTTTTACTTGTGTTAGTTAAAAGTGTCCAATGTAACAAATATGGAACTTGAGAAGCATTCTGTCCTGTCATTTTGTAAATGACACTATAACCTGAACTGCCACAGTCATTTGGCCATCGACTTAATGTGCAGCTTTTATAGTTCTCGTAAGAAATCAATCAACACGACCCAAAGAAAATAAGGACGCGGACAAATGCAATTATTGCAAATATAAAAGAAATCAATTACTATCCAATCGTTATGGGAGTAAGATAGACGATGAGCTGTTATAATTAAAGTCTTACCACTTTCTGCTTGGAATTTGGCTTCTGCAGCAGCCACTCAATGTCAAGAGAGCTGGACGATGGGAACAGGTGGTGACATGGTAAGGTGGCATTGTCCCCAACTACCTTCTTCATCTCTGTCTGGGCACCCACTGACAGCAGGCTCAGTAGAACTGAGGAAGAGGAGAGACAAGGAGATGAAGAAACAGAAAGCGACAGGTTAGACAGGGGCACTAGCTTTGACCCCAGCATGAGACAAGAAACAGCTTCTGGTGAGAGGAAGCAAAACTATGCAAAGAGAGGAAAGTACTACGGAAGGAATGATATGACCCAGGATCCTAATCTGACAGTTGCTGAGACAATGAAGAGAAACAGAACGGGACGTCTATTTGCAGGGAAAAAAGTTTGTCACAGAAAGTACAAGTTGACCTTTTTGTTTACAATCTTATCAACAGGATCCTCTCTGATGGCTTTGTGGTCTGGTAAACTGCCAGCACATGGCCACTTTCCTATTAGCAGTGTCGCCAAGGTATAAACAGTTTTGGGATTCAACCACACATCCATCCACAACTATTGCAGTTATTCAAAATGTTAAATTTCGCACATACTACAAAAAACCACAATCTTCCTAGTCGAAACACTGTGTCGCAGTAAAATGAAAGTGTGAGCACAAGCCAAGGGAAGGTGATTGTTGAGAACTGGCAAAACTAACAGGGCACATGTCGTAATGGGAGAGCAGCTAAGTAAATTTATTGGAGGATACAGGACTGCCCTGTGGGCTTGAGTAGAATTAGCCCAAGGCGTCACAAAAGTTTACTGGAAGCTTTGAATGGTGCATCTGTGCCTGTGAGATTGCTAGAGTCGAGAATGGGAAGTGCATTGGAGAGATATTCGACTCCTTCCACCTGGCAGACAGACAATACAATGCTACTGAGCTTTACTGAGCTTAAACACTCAAATGTGACATATATTTTTGGCTCAACAACATTTAACTTAAGTACCCGCCTTAAACTTAATTGCAGAATGAACCAATAGCTCAAGGGAACTCTGAGTGCTTAAAATAAAAGTTATGCAGCTTGGCAGGTGCTCGCTGGAACTAAGATGTGCGAGCTGTGTAAATATTGTTACTCCTTTATTAGCATGCTTCTCATCAGGTTCTGAGGAACCAAATATATCCTCCTGTTTGCAGAGAATGGATAAACAACATCACATGTGGGATACATATCCGGAGAAAAACCTTGCAGACTGACAGATCTTTATGTGATGGAGCCACTGAGCCTGTAGATACTGACTGACAGAACCTCTTTGTGTGCAGCAGACACAATCATATGCTGTCAAATGTTCCACAGAAGGACAACATTCACAAGGCGCCTGTCCACTTGCTCACTGCTCCACCCTCGAAGGAGTCAACACCCTGCGCCACAAGTGATCTTCAGGCCAATAAAGTGTAAACTCTGCACTCCAAAAGCAATGACTCAGTGCTGATGCAGGACACAGAGGAAAACGGAAAAAAACCCTCTTCTGTTGAAAAGAGCTCTGTCCATACATGTGACTTCATCCAAATGGATTTCAGCACTTTTTCAATTTTTTTGTTTTAGTCTGTCACTACTTTAAAAGTTGTCATCATAAAATCCAAGCTGCAGGCTGCTCACTGTCAATCAAATTTAAAGTTTCCAGCTGGCACACACTAGTTAGACAGAGAAAGTGCTTTGCTGTTGGCTGAGTGCTGCTGTGTCTGCTTGGCAGCCTGAGAATGACAGAATGAATTGCCGAAGTCCTTCCGCTCCTCTGGCCCACCTGTTCTCACCAGTTCAAACCACCAGTCAGCAGAAAAATAAGGGCCGTTTCTTCTCAATGAGGAGCTCCTACACCCTCAAGGTATTCCCGTTTATGACTTTTTAATGTGGCATTTGCAGGGTCATTCATCTTGTAGGGCTCCCTGCTGATATAGGTTTGGACGTCATGAGAGGGAAAGAAGGCTTAGGTGTGAAAAGAACACTTTAGAGGGATGATACTGAGGCCATGTGTGCATGTGCAGCTGGTTGAACCTAATGGTGTGAGGTGGTTCAGAGGTCTGCAGGGAGATCTGCGCCCACTGTCTCCCTTCAGCTTCTTAGGCAGGGTTTTTTAATTAGTTCCTTCATGCTCATTAGCAACCCATAGCTGAACCCACCACTGTAGCTGGTCTGATAAGGGTTCCCCTGCCTTTTCCCACACCTCTCACTTTAGTGATAATTCTTCACAGCCTACATTGCAGACTGTTTACGGCATAGTTTACATGAAAGATAGATAGGGTCAGGGTGACCTAAGAAAGAGGGAATTTTCACACACTTTCCATTGACTTTTAGACTGCAAATTACCTGGTTTTTTTTTCTCAGGGAAATAAAATTGGATGTCAAAGAAAAAAAGGCATTTTTTAAGCAGAGTGAGATGACAGACAAACCAGTGGGGTGTATCGCCTGGTATAAGCTCACTACTTTCACTTTCCGGCTTATTTATGGTCTTGCAGACAGGCTTTTGTGCTGGGGAATGGATGACATAGTGCTCCCAAAATAAGCCTGCTTTGATGTGAGCCTGAGCTCACATTTGGATTGGCCTCATTCACCGTGTGCACAGCTGGACTGATTGGACGGCATGACCCCATCATTTGTGTAAATATCAAATATGTGAAACAACAGAATTCATCTAGCAGCTTTGCAGAGACTGACACACACGTTTTTTCCTCGGCTTTGTGACCTTAGCTTTCAATCTACTGCAAGGTGACCTAAAGACAACAAAAACTGAACCACATTAGCATCAGCCTACGTAACATTGCTGGTCACAGTTGTGTGTTTATGAGATTCCACACAGACTTGAGAAAGGCCATCTAAATGAATTTTGCCATCTTGAAGGGGCGATAAATGTGGAAAGCGCTTGTAATATGGTGCTGGTGTCATACTCTATGCCACATCCTCCATCCTTCTTTTCTTTCCATTGTGTCATCTTTTCCCAGCTCCCCTTTGGCTAAGCTTTATGCTTTGTGGATAGTTTCAATCTTTTACCCACATAAAGAAGGAAAGAAGCATGTCACAATTAACAAAAGTTGGAACAAGAGTGTGTGAGGGAGAACGATAGACACATTTGACAAAGTGAGAGAGAGTATGGCTTGGGTGAAATATGGAGGAACCAATTTCTATGAAAAGGCCCTAGGGGGAGTTGTGCTCCAGTAAATCCGCCTTACAGAGCCCTGCAATCTCATTATAGTGTAGCCAGTGAGACGGACAGACAGACAAACAAGACAGGCCTGGATCTTTCGCACTGCCCCAAAGTCAAGCTCCATATCCCCTCAGTCAGCACATCAGCCTGGCTGGGGCTTTTGCCATGTCCAAAGCTTATGACCTCTGGTACTCAAACCCAGCAGATCAGAAAGGGACAGAAAATAATGGGTTGAGGGAGGGATGTGAGGAGTGGTGCATTACCTTATTTTGAGCTCTTATACAGGCTAAGTCACCAGTGTGGAGGAAGGATTAGACCATAACAAAGGTGGTTTTAGACACAGGTTAGTAAATGCACAAAAGAAAATAAGATTGGATCCACCTATCTGACACTTTCCTTTTTTTGCATTCATGCTGCCTTCTCTGTTTGGAATACGTGCGCACGCTCCAACATTTTTATGGGAATGCATAACGACTGCTGTGCATGATGTATGCTTTAGGTGAACACATGCTCTATCACAGAGATACATCCACTGCTGTCTGGCCACATCACAGTGACACAAGAGTGTGTCTGCTGACAGTACATCAGTGCTTATGTACACATGCCAACTAAATATAGCAGTTTGAAACAAACACGGTCGAGTCTTATTTGAGTGACACTTTGGAACAAACAAAACAATAATTTCCCTGTCAATCGGTGAAAGAACTGTTTATTTTCTGGTAATTACAGGTTTATTAAGGAAGGGATTTTAATACAGAAACAGGAGAAAAATTCGGTTTGGAGTTTGAGGAATGCAACGAGTAACATTGCACATGGAAAATAAAAATATAGTTCCTCCTTTCTCACTGCTGACGTACAGCTAGTTTGATTTTTTTTGTTTTTTTAGCTGACTTGGGGACTTGCTGAGAGATAAGCAGGACACGAGGCAACAGTGAAATAACTCACAGCTCAGCATGCTGTTTTACCCCATCCCCTGCATTATCCTCAAACCTGTACTGTCTGTTTAATGACATCATATATTCAATATATAAGCAATAATGTTAAACAGGTTTAGTTATAAGCTCCAACTTTCCCTCAGTTATTTCATCAGTGTTTGGGGCTTAAACAACATGAAACTTGAGATGCTTTAAAAAAATTGCCCTTTCAAAATAAAAAAAGTTCAGGCGATAGTAATGTTTAGTGAAAGTTCATTATTCATACAACAGTCCCATAAGGGGCATCTCTCATTAAATGTTATCATGAAAAACACATCCATATGACACGCTAAGCTAGGCTCCTCAAAGTCCAGCTCCTCAATGTGTTTCTCCTGTAAAAATCAAAGACACTGTTTTTTTCCCTTTTATTTACGGAGAGTTCTTTGAAGGGTTAAAATCCCATAATCCGCCTTGCTTTACACTCAGCAACTGATGCTACCGTCTGACATGAAGCTTTTGTCAGTAATGTTTTACAATGAAATACATGGAGTCTTTAACAAGGTACTGCTGGTGTATAAAGGAGTAAGAACTCCATGCTACTCCATATTGGCCTACACGTATTCCCTAAATATCTCTTTTGTTCGTCCTTAATGCTTAAATATTACTTCTTACTTTTGATAAAGTTCTTTGGGTTTGCAATACCTCAGCCTTCAGAACACCATTATATGCCGACATTACATAGCAGTAGCAGCTATATTTACCAATGAATGTTAGACGTGAATTCAGCCAGCAATATCATCATTTAGACAATTGTATTTCTCTCTTTTTCTCTTTTTGTCTGCAATTCTCTAATAAAAATATATCTTCTGTACAATAAAGTGAAAATGATTAGCTTCAATCATAATTCTTTTGAATAATATTAGCAAAAACTGTCAAGTTAGTCTTTGAAAACCTAGTTGAAACAGTCATGCCCCATGGTATATGGGGATGGAAATTAGCAACCGGCTAAAGCTGACATGTTTACAATACTGTGCATTAATATACACTATCCCAATCAAATAAACCATTGTATAAAAGAATACATACATAACATATGATTTTCTGGTTTAATAGTAAGATGAAAGAGTTTTTTCATTGATTATAATCTAATAAGCTTTGCTTTGTTTCTACTTGATGTTGCAATCTTAAAAGTAGTTTAATTTGTTTTATTTACAGTATGTAAAATGCTTTTGTGTGAAAATTGGCTTATAAACAAAGTTTGATTCAATTTCAAAATGTTTAAATAATTTGCATCCTCTTGTGGTAAAAAAAAACAAAAAACTGATTCAACACGGAGTCCATTGACTGGATGACGTTTCATTAGAAAAGAAGCATTCTCCCCTTAAACATGAAAATGTAACAACTGAATAGTTATGTTGCATTGCCTGAATTCAACTGAGAGGTCAGAAGCATTGTATTGTGTTGACGTATGAACAGAGCAAGCACTAAAATAGAATCTTATAATGTAATGAAAATGTATGCCCATCTTTGATAAGGGCTTTCTAAGAAATCAAAATGCTGCCGTAATAAATGGGTTTGTGGAAAGAAAAAAAGCAGGGTCATTTTCACAATAATCCCAGGAAGCTAAAAGAGGGGGGAGAAAATGGGAAAAGAGACCAATGGGATAAGAAAAAAAGAGATGGAATACCACAGAGGTTTGAATAATGTAAGGCCCTGTGGTAAATGTTCACCTTGTGCTGCTCTTATTGCCTTCATTAGCATCCCTTTCATGCCCATGTCAGTCCTGTCATGTTGAGTGATAACAACAATATCCTGCTGACATATCCCCAAAATAGACCCAAAATTAGTTTTGCAACAAGCATTTTTAATTCCCCCAAAGTATTCCGCATTTTCCCTGTGCAAAATAAGGAAGAAGGCAGGAGATGGAAAAAAACTAATTACCCTTTCCCCAAGGGACAGAGAGGCAGTGAAACCTGCTTACATAGCTACATGTATCTTATCAATGCTGCATCTGGTGGCATCACCCACACTCATGGGTGCAGCCATCCAAGATGATCTGGCTGTTCAGTAAATCTTCTAGTTTTAGCCTGAAACTGTCCAAACCACACAAGCCTCTCATCAAGGATAACATTTTGCCCAAAAGCTGAAATCTCAAATGCAACATTTGCACTGTCCTGCACTGTGTGGCACTCCTTATTCCTCCCACATGCAATTTAGCATTTTTACACATTATAGAGGCTATTTGATATATTTGAAGTAGGAGAGAACCCTAATATACTGTACATTATTGTGCACATGTTTGCAGTTAATTATTTTCATCTTGTGTTTCTTGTAAAAGTAAAAATACGTAAAACAGCATAGCTAATTTAAACAAAAGAAAAGCGTGACGACCTTCCACAGACTTCAGTCTTTCAGACAAAGACAGCATTAGCTGTCATTGGCTAAAAGTTTTTCTTTTTCTTTCAAATTAAAAACCAGTGAATCATTTTGAAATAATGTTCCCCATTTAAAATGTTAATTACAGCAATGCATCTTATGGACTATAGCAGACTATGGCAGACTTGCTGAATAATCTCAAGCTTGTGTGCTGTTCAACCATTTACACTTTAAGCTTCAAAAAACACCATTCAAGACATTTTTACTCTTTTTAATGTGTTCAGAGTGAACAAAGTCCAAATGTCAAACGGACTGTTTTGCACCAGATAACACGCTTCAGTTAAGGTGACCTCTCTGTGCAACAACAGATCCTCCCAACATCTGCAAAAGCCTAAACAAACCAGCCAGTGTGGACAGTCATTTTGTTCTGCATGAGCGTTGCCGTATCTGAAAGCATTTAAAAGCAGGAAGCAAAGGAGCGACTTTGGAGTTGACGTCTTGCTGAAACTTATCACCAAGGTGACTGAGGCTGTATTTGTGTGTGTAAAGGGCGAATCTTCCCTGTAGCACATACACACTTTGAATAAACCTGCTGTGCCTCACGAGGAACATACTTTAAAGGAGGACAAGGGAGTTTGTCCTTTTATATTATGAAACATTCAGAAAAATGTCTCTTTGTGAGATGAAACACTTTTGTTATTATGCTGCCATGGACATATTTCTGAAACTCATTTTACATCGCATGTGTCTAAAACTGAGGGGAAAGCAATTGTTTAGTTTCAAAGACAGCCAATCTGAGTTATAAAAGGAAAACAACTTTTGGAAATTATATTTGTTTTGACAGAATTAGATTTAGTTCACAGACAATAGTTTCTTTCCATTTCTGCAAAGCACATTTTCTTTAGTTCTCAGTATTCGTCAAACAACTGGGCCAAAGCTGAACAAATCTTCTAATCTAAGTGGCATTAAGCTCATTTTTTTTTCTTTTTGTGGTAGAAGTGCTGGAATAAAAGTGAAAAGTATTCATCACAGAAACTTTAGTAGACAACTCTGTGGAACGCTGGTAATGGTTGAGATCAAGTTGGGCTTGAACCCTCATACCTGACAGATGGTGTAGTGAGAAACACGATGAACTGTGTTCATTAAAATCCGCAGAAGGCAGATTTTCCTGCTGCTGATCGACTTATAGCGTTCCATTTGGGCGTTGGTGCTATATATTAGACCATCTCAGCTCTGCTGGAGACTGGACAGATGGGCTAGCTTTGATATAAACAGCTATAAAGCCCACAGTGCACCTATAAACAACCTTTCCCTCCTACAGCTTTTCCCTGGCACATCAGGTAACTGTGAGCATGCTTCTCTGTTCACAAAATGTTCCTCAATTTCCCCAGTTATTTATGTGGCCTAATCTCAATTTGTGGCTGGCAAGCACGTGAATGAACCCCTCTCACATTGTTGGAATGGCTGGACGTGGGCACTGACCTCAGCGAATCAATACTTAATAAGCTTTTGTGCTGCCAAGTCCATTTTGCTGCAATCTGCAATTTTTTTTACTGTCTATTAGATTGAAAATAGAGCTGAGTAGGTGCATGGTCACAGGAAGTAGAATGTATCGTGGTCATCTCGATGATGGATGCTTCAGAGTCCTGTTAAACCGATGAAAACTTCAAATACTATCTGCTTCATGCACTATGAAGTACTACACCCTTGGCTTTTATTAAATGCAATCCAATACTCCAGTGGTGTTTCAAAGAAGCATTTAACAACTTGTGGGAAGACAATAAAAGCCACAGGAGGCTAAATGGTTAAGTTGGCAGACACGTGACAAACAAGAGCAATGGGAAGAAAACAACCCTACAGCTAGAGCTATATTTGGAGCAGCATTAAAGTTTAGCTTCAGAGGCAATGGAAGATAGTTCCAGCCTGGACATGTAAGCATTTCATTCTGTGAGCTCATAGTCGGGAGTGTGTGGGGATTCTATACGCTTCCCTTACTCTTCTCCTCTGCTTTCTCGTCTCTCTGCACACACAGATTTACCTCCATAATTTAGGTCACTGCGATTATTTGTCACTGTCTAAAGTCTAAGTTCACCTGGGGTTTGACGGCAAAAGGTTCTCTTAGCAAAGACATTCATTTACTTCGCTGGATCCAAGAGACAATAGCAACAGAATGCAGCAGAGCAGCTCCCATGTTGTACATATCACTGGCTAATTGAAAACAGACGGAACACTAACTCCCTTTCTCCATCCGCCCAGCGCCAGAGCTCTACGTCACCGGTATATTAGCGCTTTTGTCAGACCTATGGTATGCATCTGGCATAGCATCTTACTTGATCGGTTAAGCGGAAAATAGCAAAGCAGGGAATGCCTCATACGCAAATGACAGGATAATATTGTTACAGCCTCTGATGCTGTAGCTGCTGCGAAGGACAAAGCGGTAACCTATCCATCCTGGCCCATGACTAGAAAGGACACATTGAAGGCTGCCATTTCCCCAGAGGTGAGCAGATGTCACGTCTGTTTTGGCAGCTGTACACTGAAAGGTGTTGACTGGTGGGTAGCTGACAAAGTCAGAGTAGTGACTGCATGATGAGGGGTCAAAAAGAGATGCAGACTTCCAGGAAAAAGGCCTTGCTTAGGCTCATTTAGGAGCGCTAATGGACGAACTTACCAGCTGTTGTTATGCGTAGGCAAGGCAAGTTTATTTGTATAGCACATTTAATGTACAAGACTATTTAAAGTGCTTTACAGAAAAGCCCAAATGCACTACAAATGTTGAAAAGAATAAAAAAGGGCAAAAATCACAAAAAGTAATAAAATAAAATTAAAATTATTATAATCAAGATTACTTAAAGGTTATAGTGTTAATTTGATAGATAAGCACACGAGAAAAGACATGTTTTTTTTAAGTTTCTACATTTGATGAAAGTTTTATCTCTAGTTTGTTCCTCATGTTTGCAGCATACTGTAATAGCTAAACGCTGCTTCTATATGTTTAGTCTGGACTCTGGTCTGGACTAGTTGACCTGAGTCTTTGGATCTAAGAGCTCTGCTTAGTTTATATTCTCTGATAAATATCACAGATGTTTTCTGGTCCTAAACCGTTCTGGGATTTATAAACAATTAGCAGGGTTTTCAAATCTATCCTGTGACTGACTGGAAGCCAGTGTAAAGATTTTAAAACTGGTTTGATGTGTTCAGATCTTTTAGTTCTAGTTAAAACTGGCAGCAGCATTCTGGATAAGCTGCAGATGTTTTATGCTCTTTTTGGGAAGTCCTGTTAAAAGACCATGACAGTAATCCAGTCTACTGGAGATGAAAGCATGGATGAGTTTCTCCTGGTCTTTCTGGGAGACTGGGAAAACAAGCAAATGGAATAAATACATACACTGAGTTGTATGATCATTAATCAACACAAAGTACAGGATGTGTCATGTATGTGAAATTCATTTAGTTTTGAAAAGTACAAGATACAAGAGGATTACTTAATTAATTAAAAGTCTGCAAAGTAATAACTAAATAATAGTTTAAAACTATTCTTTTATCCGTGTTAGAAAGGACATAAAAAGCGAAAAAAAACTAGTTATTTTCAACTAATCTAATTTTAAATAAGCCTGCCTGTATGTTGTAAGTTCTTATGAGATATGAACTGACACACACACACACACACACACACACACAGACACAGACATACGTACTCCTCCAACCAAAGACGCCTACCCTTTGACTTGCTCAGTACCACTTCTTCCCACCCCCATGTCTGAAAAAGGAATGCCCACGCGGCCACATCCGAGGGCTGAGAGAAGATTGAAACCAGATGAATGGTGCTTGGGTACAGATTCTCACTAGGGCCATATTTCACTCCCTAAAGCCTGATTAAAACGAGGTGTGTGCTAACTGAGGAAAGGCAGCTTACTCTGACTGGGAGAAGGACATTTGCTGGCCCCAAGGCTCTAGGCAAGAAGGAAATGAGGTGAAGGTCAAAAGTAAAGTCTCTAGATTGGCCCATGTTTAAGTGAAGGTTTTGTTAGCAAAGCACCGTCAGTTTTTTTCACACTTTCACTCAAGAGGAATTCTAGTAATTCATCAATGACTGATAGGATTTGTTTCTGTCTTAAAATATTAAGGAATTGTGCCTTTTAAAGAGGATGCTTAAAGTAGGCCATTGGGGTGTGCTAACTAATGTGCCAATTGAAATGAGGGCAAACTGTAAGAATTGCAGCATAAGAATTATCAGCTTGCCACAGAGAGTGATGAGAATAACAAGAAAGATACATTTTGTTTGGACTTACAGTATTCCCAGTATGAATCCATGTTTAATTTGTAGCGGCACAGATATGCCTTGTTTACATTATAATGAAACTCATTTTGAGGAAGAAAAAAGCTCGACTAATAATGCTCCTTTAAAAATGTTTCACATTTAGGAAATGTTAATCTTAGAAAGCTTATTATTGCCCATAAAGACCCATAGATCCAACGTTTAAGAGTGTAGCATGAATGTTAACAAGTCCTGCAATCTTCCAGGATATGACTGGATCACTATTTCATAATGTTCCTCAGACATTACAGCCAGTGTTGAGGAATGTGACAAACTTAGAACAAAAATTTAATGGAGGGAAAAAGAGAAAATAAAAACAACTAAACGAAGAATGTTTTGTTCCCGCAGGCTTCACCAGTTAGCTAGATGTGTCACAATAGTAAAGTTATTGTATGTATGTGTTTGTAGATTGAGAATAAAAAGGTGACAAGGGGGGTGTCTGGATACTGTAGGTGTCTGGTTGTTTCAGTGTGTGCAACTTAGCACATGTGTGAGTGTGACTGACTGATTAGCAGCATGTTTTCAACGACTGCCTGCAGTCACCTCTCCAGAGATACCAAGAATTTCGTACTATTTTCCAGTGTTGGCTTCCCTACCAATGCAGCTGGTCGGCCACGCTCATGACTCGTTGCCAAACGCACTCCCCTCTATCCCCTTGACATTTTAGCTATGTTACCACTGAGTTGTGGTTCGCCTGCTTGCCGGCTGCCTGTGCACATGAGTAAATAAAGCTCTAATCATTTTATTTGGCCACAATGTTTAATCTACATTTGCTTGGTCAATGAGAGGTTAATCTCATTACCTTGTGCTAAATAGCATGCCCGGGCATCCTCTGACAAGATGAAGGCTAGACACAAGTTAATTAAAAGAACAATTAAAAGAAGACATCAAGTCCCACTAACAGTGGTAATATGTTAGCTCCCCTGACACCAATACAGTGATGTTGAATAATGCTAATCTACTATCGTCTGTCACAACTAGCAAGCCACTTTTCATCACTAACAAAGGAAGTCAGTTAGAGTGGAGCACTGGAAGAACTTAGCTTGAGATTAGCTTGTTTTGTGGTGAAACATGTGCTTTAAGCTAACCTTTAGAAGTGATTGCAGTTTACTCACCATGAGTTCACTTATTAAAACCAAGCCTCATGACTATACACAAATGCACACACATGCACCTATTAAAAATGTTAATTAACTCTAACAGGTTGTAAAAACACCGACATGCAATTAGTTTTGACTAGATTGGAAAAGGCTTAAGTGTCTGCTATCAGCAAGGGTTATATTACTGCACTCCCTCGTATTCCAACCTACTTTAGATTATACAGACAAACAAAACTTCAAAAGACACAAAGAAAAACAAATAATAGAAAGATGGAAACACAAAACCATAATAGCAACAATAGCAACAATGTATTTTTATAAAGACACATAGATACTTTGATAAATTTAGAATCACATTACCAGGCTGAAATAAATCATATCTGAATATTTCAAGCCAGCAAAATTTCACAAATTTTGTACATGTTAATATCACTATGCATGATTATATAAATTATACACTTATATGGTGCTGCACAGTAGTGCAGCTGGTTAGCACTGTGGCCTCATAGCAAGGAAGTTGCTGGTTTGAGCCTCGGCTTGGATGGTGGCCTTTCTGTGTGGAGTTTGCATGTTCTCCCCGTGTTAGCGTTGGTTCTCTTTGGGTACTCCGGCTTCCTCCCACAGTCCAAAGACATGCACATTGGAGCTGATTGGAGATTTTAAATTGCCCATAGGAGTGTGAGTGTGTGTATGGTTGTTTGTCTATGTGTATTGGCCCTGTGATGGACTAGCAATCTCTCCAGGGTGTACCCTGCCTCTCGCCAAATGTCAGCAACCCCCCGGGCCACCGTGTTCAAGGAATAAGCGGTAGATAATGGATGGATGGATATTCTTATATGTCTGAGTGTTGTCTACAACTATTTAAGCAAAATGCCATTCATATATTGTTGGTATTACTTTATTTTCAAGATTATTTGTGTCTCAATTAAATCTCTGCAGAGGTCCTACAAAAGAATTTTTTATGTTGCAGATACAAAATTCCATTTTTAAGACTTTAACAAACATGGCTGACCATGACATGGAATTTACATCATACAGATTTGTGTCACCTGGAATTTTGTATTTTGTGCTTGCATGAGTTAGCCTACACATCATCTCACTAAAGTCCATTAGGCACTTTTCAGCAGACAGAGAAGTGAGGGAGCTGGGAAAATAGCCTGCTAGCTGCCTGCCCTGTGGGTACTACAAGCGACTACAGCCTCCCTCCAGATGAATCATAAACAAGTCCCTTGGCCTCTGTGACTTAATCCCCTGTGACATCGCCAAAGGGAGATGAAGAAAGAAGGAGTGGAGGGAAAGGAAAACATGCCCTTTGCTCAACTTTCAAGTGAATTAAACATTAGAATGAATGTGTATGAGGTGCATGCTAGTATATGTGATTGGGCTGATGCTGTAATTTAACAGATGATAGGATCTGGACGTTAAGATGGATGCTTTGGGGATTGGCTGGTGGGAGCAAAAGCAATAGATCTACTTATGCTTTGCTGACGTAACAATTTTTTCTGAGGCTCCACCTTTTTTCCTATAATTGTATTATGCAAATGCATTTCCTATAATCCTTCATTTAAATGTGGGTGTGCTGTTTAAGCTTGGGTAGTCTAGAGTGTGTCAGCTAAAGTTCTAATCAACATCATGTTCCTTTGAGGCATGAGAAAGCAAACCCAGGAGGGAGCAATAAATGGATTTATTTTAGGAATCAGAATGCAGATTCTTAGTTAGGGTCAGACATACTAAGTGCTTTGTCCCTTATGCATCAGCCCCGGGCTGTATATCCTCCCTAATTAAAGAATGAAGGTGCAGCAGAAAAACGTTGCAGGCTACAACAGAGTTTAGTGCATCCCAGCCAGAAGGTTGTATTTTCTCTAAAAGTTTGGGATATGATTCTCACTTTGCCAGGACTCTGCTAGTTGTGCTGATGTAAGGAGCTTTTGTCTTGAGATTAATGAAAGACGCTTGGCTTGCTGGCATTTTGGATCCCACACAAAGGTTATAAACAGCCTCTGACCGGTGAAAGGTTTATGCAGCTCGTCCCTGTGAGCGCTCTCTTCACTCAGAGAGGCAATTCTTTCATCCTTCATTTTCTTCTCCTTTTTTACCGACACAAAAAATAAATAAGAAAGTGAAGCTCAGCCGTATTCAGCTCTAAAGCTATGTTTGCCGCTGTTTCTGTCACTCTGACAAAGTGCATGTGAGTATGGAAAAATGTTAACATGTACTCTTCTTTTTTCTTAAAGTGTGTCCAACATGCTGAACACAAGCTGGTGAATATGCAATCTGTCTGTCGGGAGAAGGCTGCAGGAGCACCTGGATCTTGTATCTTGTACGGGTACACTGGCAAAGCTATTATTATCTTGATTCAGACAGGCAGATGGAAATTACCGGTCACATCTGTCTGGTGCACGTTAGCTGACTTATAAACATTCTGATTTATTCTTAACTTACAGACATTTGTATTCCTGAAACTCAAAGCAACAGGTTTAACACTCTGGTCAGGCTTAAAGGGTCCAAAATGGTTATGTTCTTAAAAGCTTCCACACTTATCCTCATCTATTGTGGTGGAACTGCACAGATGCTATCTCATGATGCCCTTCAGACAAATTGTGAGAATTTCTCTCAGCGTGCAGCACGTGTGGACATCAAATCATACCTGACAGTGATCAAGATTAGCAAAAAACCTTCATGCATGATAAAGTTATAAAAAAAATTCTACAGGCTATTGTAGGTCTTTAAGGCAGGGTGTTTGAAAAACAATAAAGATGCGTTCGATTCTCTGCTGGAAATGTATGACAGGTCATATAGCATCTCTTCACTCCCACTGTGAGTTACATTGTGAAGGCTTCTAATTCTGCATCTGCTGTCACATGGGAAACGGAAGAGCCTGAGGTTATCACCTCCAAAAACTTCACTGCTCCCACAACTCATGATCATCTATCTTCTTACTCTCTCATCTCTCAACCTAGCTACACACCAAACCCCATAAAGAACACACACAAACAGTAATTGTTGTAAAAAGTACACTTTTTCTTCCCTGTGATCAACCAAGGATATATAATTCTGTGTGCCATGCATGGCTGGAGCAACTTCAGAAAAATGATAATGTTCTCTCCTGTGTCTACAATAGGAAACGTTTCAGACATCTCAAGTTTTACGCCTACATGCCACATGCTGGCACATAGGATTCCTAACAAAACTCTGTCCGAAAAGGTAACAGGGTTCACGATAGCTTGCTCCAAGGCGATGATGCAGCCTTATATAAGGCAAAACCACACATTAAAATAATGGCTGATTTAAAAAAAAATTTCAGAGAAGGAAAAAAAATAAATCAGTAATGCTGACTTGAAGCTTTTAACCAGTATCTTATCATAGACAGAGCTGTTTTAAATTGCATTTGATCTTGTACACAGTGAGAAAATCTAATTAGCATCTTGACCCAATACATTTGTTTCAAGACACAAGCTTTCAAATGCTGAAACACTGATCTATTTGATTGTATTATCATCTCAATGTTATATTGAAGAAACCCCTGAACTGCACTGGATAATGTTCCAGAATTCAATTATCTTAAAGAAAGTACGATTTTACAACTAAACTTGAAACAAAATGACTTGATAAAATTTGCTTCCTGCAGCGTAGATCCACTTACAGCAGACGTGTATATATTTATCCCAATATAGCCAATCAGGGACATTTTATCTCCCCTATTCTTGGTGGATTATCCACTAATCTGTTCACTGGGGGGAAAGAGGAAGGAGAGGGAGTGAAAAAAGCTTTTCTCTATCATCTCCGCCGTATTAATGTTTCTATTAGTAGTGCCTCCCTGTGATGCGATGTGGCACTTGTGGCTCTGCATGAGAAGTCAGGCTAATGGGGGGAGAGAAGAAGGTCAGTCAGAGAAACAAAAGATTCTGTTTCTGTGTGAAAGCACATGTGCACAGACGGTACATGTCAAAAAAAAAAAAACTTTGGACACCTCTTCTTTACAAGCAAATGTGTAAGTGTGACGATGTGTAACGAGGCACATTTGAATGAGATCTGCTGGAGTGTTAATGCAGATGATCATGCAATCTGAAAGAAGTGCTGCACCGTGTGCTGATTAAGTCTCAGCGTGCCCAACGGATGGGGAGGAGACAGCCCCTCAAAGGTTTAATGAGCAGAGTTTAGCCTGCGGGTGATGTGTTAGGAGCATACATATACTCCTTTTCCACCCTTATGTACTCTAAATATGAAATTCATACTTAATTGCCCACTCGAGTGACATACACACTACTTAGATCATTCCATTCGGGCTGTTTGGAAACATGCAAGTCCACTCACTTGCTTTGGAGAATAATGCTAAACTTTGGAGACCCTTGTTTCCTCCCTTGCTTCTGTATCCCTCACAAATAAAAGAAGAAGAGTGGACAAAGTATCTGTATGAGCCTAATAATAATTAAACTATAACATGAAAATGGGTGGGACAGTAGGGGGGGGTCCCTGTTTGTTCTCAGCAGATCTGTGCTGAATAACTAATGTGTTCTCGTTGATCATTGTTAAAAAATGGCAATTCTCACTCACTTCAAGTAACATGATCATGCATAAAGCTACATCCCATACTGTATGCATAAAGTGTTAAACACACGCGTAATGTCTTCCGCAATAAAGGTGATTTGGATTCTGATCACGCCTGGAAGGAGGCTGTGTCCCTCCGCATCAATCCCCAGGCTACGCTGTACTGTATGTGTAGGTCATCTCGACTGCTAAAAGCACGGAAAAAAAATGTCTAATGACATTTGAAAGGTGGCACATAGAGTACCCACTGGCAATTTTCCTGCAAAGCAGCACATTCTTTGTGAAGAATGCAGTAGATTAAAGGAGAACAGTCTCAAGTTTTCTGTCTGTAGCTGTAATGTCACTGGGTTTTAGTGGGAATTAGCTTTAATGTCTGTCTGTCTCACACACCCGAATGTCACTGGCTTTTAATTGGCCTGCTTGTAAATCTGCAGTGTTATTTGTGTCTGGAAGCGATGGAAGGACATAAAGTTTCTGGGGTTCCATTGTATTCTGGCTAATTCCAGCTCCAGGAGTGAGCTATGGTACGGTGCAGGAGACACTCTGCCAAATAGTTAAAGTGTCTGAACATGCGCCACTACAAATAGAACAATCCCTGTTGTAAATGACCTGCTCTGCTGCTGCATTGTTTCATTACCACCAGGAACTCTTTGTGATGGAGTGTAAAAATGTGCACAGGAGGGAGGTAAATCAGTGCTAAAAAATCAACTGTTTTACCACTTACTAAAGATTTCTGCAAAGCCACTGCAGAGTTTTAGCATGTAGCAAGTAGCAGTCAAACCTATAATATTGCACATTGAGCACTTGATCATGTTGCCAAATGAAGAAAATAACAAAAAGGGAATATCAGTAAGTTGAAACAAATACAGCACTCTGGAATTTAGCCTGGGTGTAAAATATTCAGATGTCAGGGGTCAAACCAGTCACAGCTGCTCTAAAGTCCATAGCCGTTGGCCTCTGTGGACACATGGATACTAATTTACTCTTGCTGTCTCCCTCTAACACACACATATACACACATACAGACATCGGTAACATAAATATCTTTTGCCATATTACAGCCTTGTTACCACACTAAGGTACAATAAAGCTAAATTAGTTCCTGCAGCAGCTGCTTAACATGAGAGAGGAGATTAACGCATTGTGTTCTGGGAACAAATCGGTCTCAATTGAAAAAAGAGTTTTCTATTCACTTCTCTCATTTGTTCATGAGCCTAAATTCAAGACAAAGGTAAATTGTGTGTTTTTTAACAGTTTATGTTATATTAGGGGGAAATGTATGTGCACATGATGTGCAAAGTGCTGTCGATGACAAGGAGCTAATGATCCCTGTGGCTCAGGCACGCAGTCAAGTTTCCAAACCTTTTCAGTATTTCAGCAGTTCACCCCAAAGTAAAGGCAGCTCCAATGTCAGCGGTTGGAGGCTTGAAATGCAATAGGAATCTGATGAAAGAGCCTAATGGGAACAAGTTGCGCAAATCTAACTGGAATCATGAAAAAAAGGGTGAAAAAAATGACAAAAGCTGTTTTTGTATACAGAAGCAATGGCCCCACTTAGACCAGACAAACATGGCAAAAAGCTGAATAAACACTAACATGCCTGTGGAGGGTTTTTTCCATGTGTGTATTATGTTTTAAACTTGAAGCTGAATCAATCCCAACATGGGTTAATTCATCCTTTCTCTGTCATAAGTGGCAGGAAAGTAAATAAAAAGGTAAAAAAAAAAAATGCAACTTAAGTAAGTACGTGGTTTTATTTTTTTGACTTGTTTGCAAGTGAAACCCACGCAAACACCCACACATCAAAAAATATTAGAAAAAGAAGAAAGCTGACATTTGTTTCTCCTTCACAGACACACTCACACACACTCAAACACTCACTCATTCCCGTTGACCCTTTACGCCTGTAACCAGCAGTGTAGACATTCCTCATTCTGGCGCTGTCTGAGCTTTGTTTGGATTAGCTGAGAAGGAGCAAAACCTTTTGGGTCCCTTTGGCTGCACGGCACACGTCAGCCTGCTGCTGGGTCACACACACACACACACATGGAAATTCACCCACACATGCTGACGCTACATGTGCTCATGTCTGTATGCACTCACCCACACATATTGTCAAATCCAAACACTCATGCGCAGACAGCAGTGAGTAAACTCACAGATATATACAACGACACACTCGCATAAAACGCCACTGGCCAGTCATCTGGCCTTATACAGGCATGGTGGCGACCCTTTGCCTTTCATGGGAGCTGGCTCCCTGACATCCCATCTTCAGGCTCTTTGTTTTTCTTCTTTGCACCCAAATTACAGCAGTTCACAGCAGAAAAGAAGGGAGAATATAGGGATGGTAGAAAAGGGAGATATATTGAATTATGCAGTTACATACCGATACAAAACCTCAAACTGAGAATAAAAAAGGACAGAAGAAAATGATTGAAAGAGTAGAAACGTCCAAGGGGAGGATTATAGCAAGAATATGACAGAGGAAGCAGAGACAGACCAGGAGGGATAAAAAAAACAAACTCTCTGCAGGAGACAGATGGGATAAAGTGTGCTTTCAGACTGTTTATGTTTTAATGTTTCTGCTACAGTCTCTTCCTCTCACAATCTCTCTGTTCTAAAAATCCATAACTCCTGAAACACTTTCATGGTATTGAAGCTGAGTAGATACAGACTGCAAATGTTTCGACGGAAGTTGATTGCAACAAAGTCCTGCCTTCATTATTTATGTTCTCCTGTTGTACAGAGACGTGCTATTTGCTGATGTTTAACATAAAATACTTTTTCGCCTCTTGAGCTTATTGGACAAGGTAGAGGATGATGTGATGTAACAACACGTCATTTTTTCTCACTTCTGTTTGGATAAAGAGATGAAACGAGTTTAAATTAGGGAACTTGCAAGTTTCTTAAAGTAAAATATCAATTTTGTTTTGTAGTGACAGAATATGTGTATATAAGGAAGGAAATTTGCAATGATGAGCTCTGGCTCATAGAATTCTGAAGTATTATTTGCTTTAAAGCTGAATAGATCATGTCAAACTCAACAAGGTCATTCAGATGTTGTTTGGGAAAGAAGATAAGACAAGAAAATGCACACAAACAGATGAAATCTCCAAACATACTAAGAAATCATGTAGTCTTTATTTTTCTTCATACAAATGTCAGAATACTGCAGAAAAATTGCAAGTTTTGAATGATGGAGAATTTTTTGGGTAACTTTGCTGCATCTCAAAATGTGATGGAAATAAATCTACCTGCATGACCTCAGGCAATCAGTTAATGCAGTAACATGCATAGTTGTCTACAGAAGCGCCTGTTGTTTTAATGGGCTTCTAAGTGTGACGTGCAGAATCGTGACAGAGTGGATTGGACATCTAAAGAAGCAAAAGCTTAAAACTAAAAATTTCTTTTAGTGATTGATAATCTGCTTTTTTGCTAAAATTCTTGCACAATTATTTTACTTTTTATTTAAAAATATAAATAAAATCCACATGTTATTACAATGCCTAACTGATTGCACAGAATCTGCTAACTTGTCTCAGCATCTCTCTGAGCTATACATGGAAGCTTTAAACCTGACACATGACAAAATAACCCAAATGAAATAAGCAGTTGGCTTGTTTGCAACACAGAGGCAGTTGGAAAATAATTACTTTGTGATTCAAACATTTATGCTGACTTGATCTAAGACAACTTCTGATGTCCTTCTGTTTCTTTGTAAGTTCTGATTGAAGACACAACCATTGTTAGCACTGCCTAATGTTCCTAGAAAAATGCCCCAATCCTATTCTACACCTCTGGCAACATGTATGCAAAAAAAAAAAAAAATCTAAATTACTCGAAATTAGATAACTTTACCATGGAGTATCACCACTACAATAAACTGCATTGCTTCAGTGTTTTATATAACAAAGTTTGTGGTGTGAGCCTGATTGCCGATGAACAGTTGAACAGGGTCCTGGGGAAAGTCCAAGAATAAAAGATCTACTGCTAAGACCTTATAGGCAGATATAACATGCTTCAGAGACCTTGTAAAAACTATGCCTTACAGGGTGTGAGCTGCTCTGGTGGCATGCAAGAGACTGACAGCAGATCAGGCATGAGTGGACATAATGGTTTGGCTCGTCTGTTCATGGACTTGGCAACTAAATCCTCCTTACAACGCAGTTATTTAAATTACTCAGCAGCAGATATTATGTTTGCAGTCACAAATCACAATGAATACTAGAATCAAATGGGAGGAAAAATTTCCATTTTTCTCATAAATAGTTAACTGATGTCCTCTAAGATCACTTTGGGAGCTGAAACAACAGGAAGCGCATGAAAAAGTAGAGATAAGATCAGCGAATACAGCTAACACACTGATCTGCAGGTCTGTTAGCATCCATTTGAAAGGATTTCAAAAACATTTCTTATAAATATTGTCATTTTGCAAACAAATTACAGATCTGTAATTCTGTGCAGCAAATTAGAATAAAAAATGTTAATATTTCTGCTTATTCACTTATTCATTTAATTGAGCTTTTAAACCCTGACGTTCAGTTATCAGTGATTGCATATACAAATGGGAAAGGTGTTTTATTTTTTGTGTGTAGGTTACTGGACCTTTCTGTGAACCCCAACAGGCAGATAAAACCAGCTTCAGGACATGAAATCCCTGGCTAATAACTGAACGTGGCGTGAAACGGGGAAAAAAGTGGTCATTGACTGTGAGGAGACTGAAGAAGCGCAGTTGAGAAAAGTCGAACGATTGGACTGCAAACGGTCTGACTAATCATAAACTGTATGATTAAAGCTGTAAAGCTTTAATTTATAATGCAAAAATCAATTGTTTGTCATTAAGAGCGTCCAATTTATTGTACCGGTAAGAGAACACTCTTGTCTGGATGCACTGATTTTGTCATTTATCAACATATAATAAATTCAGCCATGTGGTGGTTAAGATACAGCTGAAAGTACCTGATGATCACACCCCCCTCCCCTCCTTCCCCCAAATTCTGCCTGCTAATGTAATTTCTGCTAATTGAACTCCTTTTAAAGAAATACTTGCAAAGAGGTAAGGCAAGGTAATAAGGTAAGGAGAATACCTTAAGGACTAGAACTAATGGTATTTTATGCATCTAATTTTCTATTCAGGGGTTTAAAGAATTCTGGATGCTTTGAACAGAAAAACCCACATCTGTAATGCAGAGCAAACAAAGTGTATTCAATAAAAAAAACGGAAAAACTTAGCTTTATAAATGACTTCTTATTGCATGTGTGTGTGCATAAAATAGTATCATGTATGAGAATACTAGCGTCATATAAGTTGCTGAGGTTTAAATTATTCATATAAGTAAACACTTGAACAAACACCACAGCTGGAGTTTTGCCTTTAAACTTTTCTTATTGCCACCAGATGCTGTGTGCTAAATGCAAGCATATTTTTCATCCTGGTCCTTTGCCTTGTTGTACCGTAAGGTGCCACATCGCTGTTTTTCCTTCTCCAACAGGAGGTTCTGGTTGACTGAACAGGGAGACTTGGGTCTCCAGCATGACTCAAGGGAGTCATAACCAAGTCATTACAAATGAATGAGCTAGGTTGAAAATACAGCACATATAAGCATAGCAGGAAAAGCACATTGTAATGGAAGTGACATTTACAAACACTTTTTCCCCCCTCCTACCACGTCACAGGAACTTCACTGTCCAGAATATTGATTTTATGTTAAAACTTAATGATGTGACTTAGAAACACTGCAGCAGCAGCTGGGTGGATGTTTATGGCCATTTTGTAAGTGACTCCTCCTTTGGTGTTCATCCTGGACAAGGCAAAAAAAAAAGGCATGCAGAGACCAACAAGCGTGAGCTGAAGTAATGCTTTTTTATGATGAATGACAGTCAGGCAAGGGGTTGTGGGATGACGTCCCATGGTGATGATGACTCAGTGAATCGTGTCTCAGACTAACAGCCTTTTGAGGACAGGTTAACTGCACTTAAGTCTGCGCAGTGGAGCAGATTTTTTCAGCAATCTATAAAGGAGCAAATTCATCCCGGAAATCTCAGCAACGGCCAGAATATTTTTCTGTTGAAGCCCATGTGGTGATGAGCACTAATAGTCAAAGCAAGTTTGGGTTTGGTGTAACAGAATGACCATTAAAATATTGGTCTTCCCTCCATGCTGTGGACTATCTCGGTGTATGCTGCTACACTACATTCTGGCCCCTTGCTGGTCGAGCCCTCCAGGAAAATAATGCATGTTCCCATCAGTCATGCTACACTGCAGTGCACCACAACCCCCTCTGCTTCCATGCACCCTCGACCCAATCCATCATTCTGGAGTACGGTGGACTGAAGGCATCGTCTGGGAATGGACGAAAACAAAAGAGGACAGGTCAGAAAAGGAAGCAAAACAGAAAGTCAAGAAGACAGAGGGGATGAAAAGGAGACAGGGCTGGTAGCGTTTGAGGGTGTGGTGCTTGGCAGACTGCAGGAGGCCACTCCCATGCTGTTCCTCTCTGCTGCTGTGCAAAGCTGCATTTTGCAGCTTTTCTGGAGATGGAGCTAAAGAAGACTGTTGTGTTTAATTTTCTTCAAGCTCTTCATTGCTTTTGTCCCCCCTTGTCTCGACAACCCGCTGTCTTCTTATGGGCTCAAATCTTCACTTCTGATGACATTCCCCCTGTTTTGGTGCAATAATGCATTCATGCTTCATGTTCTTCCCCTTTTACCACATTTTTGCTCACTCCTTTCCATCCTTTTTACCTGCTTTTCACCTCTCTGCTCTCTTGATAACACCATCTCCTTCTGTCTTTTTTCTCTCTGTCACCTTTTTATCTATCCTCTTTTTCCCTTGTTCCCCTCCACTGTCTCATTAGCTGACAGCTACAGAAGTACTCCTTGAGAGAGGGCCAGAGTACCGTGACCTTCGTTTCACGTTGGGGCCACTATCAGTGACAAGCCATCAGCTGCAGTGTCTTCGTAGGTGCATGCTTGCAAGTGTGCATGAAAGCATGTGCAGACACTCAACAGTATGTACTAACAGGGCACACAAACCATTATGGACACCCGGGCCATGCACGCATTAACACAAACGCAGCACATTCTGGCATATCATGGTCTGAGTGCATGTCAGCAAGGCTTCAACCTTCAACTAGCTATTTGCGAAGGCTAAAGAGGCGACACATCCAGCTGAAGGAAATGACAGCACCACCTTATTTCTCATCCCCTCACATGATACATTGCAAGTACAGAGGATGGGGGAGGTGATGGAGCCAGGAGCCTGCTAGGGCCAGAGTCCTTGAGAGACAAGCACACATCAACAGAACAAACCACACACTTACAAGAGCCATGCTGTAAATAACAGCCATCAGCCTGTATTTAATCAGCGCCAGAGACGCATGGGCGCTCCCTCCAATGGTAACAGACCATCTTTCAATGATGTGGCTGGCAGTGGGCGGTACTGACCTGGAGGGTCAGCGATCAAGTCCTGTGGTTGACCTCTTGGACATGATAGTGGCAAGCTAGCAAAACACTGCACCATTAATCCAACATGAAATACCTACAGGACATGGAGATGAACAATCTTGAAAGGAGACATGTTTGTCAGATGAATGTAATAGAAGTGCAACTGATTGTGCACTTTGAGACGGAAGGAACAATCAGCATTATGATGGAACCTCAGCTGAGATGATTGCAAAGGTTTACCGGATGCCAATTTAGCAAGAAGCAGAAACAAACAAAAAAAAAATGCCAGTCAAGACAATGACTGCTTATTGCCTTGATTAGCGACCCTCTTAACAATCACAGAATCAAAATAAGGGCCTTGTTTTTATATTCGTTAGGCCCATGTATATATTTATGCTACTCAACAATCTACTTTCTTAGGTATGAGTGGGTTTCTCTAACGCATAAATACCACTTTAAATCCCAAACTAACAACAAATGGGCAGAAAAGTCACATTTTTTTAAATTGGATGTCCTCATTTGACCCTTTAACAAAATATGAAAACTAGTTAACACTTTATTTTTGTGTATTTCACCATTTACTAGCAGGTGATAAGTTAAAATGATTGTAGTGTAATCTGCTCTTTGGTGTTTACCAGGGGCCAGGAGACCAGTACCATATGGTGTACTGTACAACTGGGGTTTGAGGAAGGTTTCTGCCATAAAGTTATGCAAAATGCCTCAGAAACTCAGAAGACAAGGGAAGGCAAAACTTTTTAAGTATATGGATATCATGTAAAGTAATAACTTCAGATTAAGGCTTTATATTACTTATGAATGTAGGAAAGTCTTGACTGAGATGTGGTACCAGATGAATACACTAAACCAAAGTAAAGAGAAAGCCAGACTCTGATGCCATTTTATGTTTTGAGACATGCTGCAATGACCGGTCTGGCCATATCCCTTTAACCCATTTAATCATTTCCAGCCCATCAGTGGACAATAAACCACAATGTTCCACATCTCTATCATTTCATTTACTGTACACACTAAGCTTTACCAAATTGCTATAGGATTACTTACTCAGGGTCTTCTCTCTTCTTTCCATGTTAACATACCAACAGAATGACGTCCTCAACTTTATGCTACTGCTCAGCATGAAGGCTTTTCTAATTAAGTTAACCAAAAAAGGAATCAAGACTTGTTTTATGGCTTAAATTGCCAACTTTAACTTAAATATAATCAACTGAGTTGCATTTACAATTGATCTCCACATTCTTAACAACTAACCTTTACTAACAGAATAAAGTGAAATGAAAGGGAGCGATTAACATCTACAGCGAATACTTGCGGGAGAAGAAGAAAAATACAGACAAGAACACATTAGTAGTATTTAGCTACTATCATCAAGAGACTCCTATTTTCTACTTGATTCTAGCGTCTTTGGTGTGATTTGCAAATTAGTGAGTATGCAGATGAAGCAGAGTGAGTTGCTTTCAGCAAAGTTACTGGAATCTAGCAGCGACGCACATAAACCAAACTTAATCTGCACGAGGCCTTCACATGGCTTCTGCTTTACTTTAGTCCTTTTTAATTACACAAAGTAAAACTATTTTCAAAACTGTTTGATGATACTCTTGCAGAGTTTGACACTTTTTCTACTGTAAAAATAATTAGAGAGAAAACAAAGCAACAGTGAATAGTTTTAGAGTGCATTTTTTCTCTGCAACAGCATCTTGGGTAAGGTATAAAATTCCCTCTCCCGCCTTCTCAGACATAGACATAACATTAACTACATTATAGCACACAGTGGTTCTTTTAAACAGCTCTCTGTGTAAGTCAAAACTGTATGTATAAAACAAAATCATCTTCTTATTAAAAACCTTTGAGATTTAGGGTACCATTATAATTGCCTGCCTGTATGCTGCTGATTTCCAAGACATTTTGTAGGTTTTCTAAACACAAGCTTTAGTATTGTATTGACTAACAAAGAATCTGCACTGCTTATCAAATCCACCAGATTTATGCATCTAGAGACAATTTATACATCCTTTCTTCCACATTAACAAGTTTTAGCCTGCACTGTTTCACCATCATTCTGGTATGAGGGTTGCCAAGCTGTGTTTGAGAGTAATGGGGGAGGTGTCTCTCTTGCTCAAATGGATCATTGCGCTCCAGCTCCCAGGGTGAGGCAGGAGATAATTCGTAGGGACAGGCAGTCTCAAAGTAGACAATGATTTAACAGGATAACTACAGACCTGGACAGATGCACTTTAAGTTGTGTTATGGGAAAGAGTTAATAAAATCCATCATAACCTCACCTAAAGAAACACATTGGATGGCAATACTGCATTAGCTAATAGTGAGCTTTTAAAACCCAAAGATCATCACAAAGGAAAGAACTTGTGGTCAGTTGTAGGAAGCAGGATTCAAGGAATCATTTATTACCAAGACAGGCCAGCCATGTTGTTAAATGAGTTCATTTACACAAACTCCAACAGCTCACAAGGACTTGTGGAGAAACAGCATTTACCACTTGAAACTATAAAGGCCTTTTATCATGCTTGTGTGGTACTATACTCTAGTACTATACTGTAGCGTAGAAATGGCCACCAATAGCTTTATCTGGCAGACGCCATGTGAACTGGAGTGATAAGGATCAACTCCCACACTGGCTACTATCAATGTTGCTTCATCATCAGAAACAGTCATCCAGAAAGCAATAAGGAGAAAAACAGGCTGAAGATAAGCTGGTCCAAGCATGTTTCTACCCCCATGAATTGTTTGTAATGATTAATTAAAATCTTAATTACAGCAGATGCAAGCATGGAATCAACTTTTTGATAAACTATTTTTAGGTAGTTGCCTCATTCCTGTTTCATGGTAAGCCTCCTCCAAAACAAGAGGGGATTAAATATTTAAAATGGTGCAATTTCTTCATCTGAGGATTGATTACTCCCCTCTTAAGAGCCTAAGTCAGGCAAAGTTGAAAAAGTTTGCTTAGCAGACTTGCTGTCCCAAATAAAGCAGAGAAGCCCTTTATGGTAGACTACAATTCCTTTAACACTAAATGTGGGCTACTAGTTCTAACTCCAGAGGCCAGTTACAGCACATTTACAAGCACAAACTGTTTTGCAAACACAAACATGGGTATGCATATGAGCTGGAAAGCTACCAAGAAGATAAAAACATATCTTGAATGTGAGCTTTGCAGCTTTCACACAAAGCTGCAAACACAATGAGTCCAAAAACTTCACACAGTCTACTGAATTATGCTCACACTCCAAGGCTAACAGAGTTTTCAATAAATGGGGATAATTGCAGTACCTACTTTTTTCCTTCCTGTTCCAGAAAATTACACACATTAAGGATTATTTCCATAACTTTCTTTTTTAAAAAGCTTCTGTTTTGCAAACATACAAACGTACGGTTTATACTGATCTTTGTCTCTGACAGATGCATGTAGACATTTAATACTTCAGTCAAGTTAAAATACTCCAAACTAGAAAAAAAATGTTCTGAGGTGACCCTGGTTGGCACCACTTACTCTTCAAGCAAGTCTGTCACCTTTACATCTCAATGCCTAAGGCCTATCAAGCATTTCTGGTTATGTAACCATAAATTGTTCAGTGTGGGAGTGAGACATTCATGTGAGGGGACAAGGATGACATGACTTAAATCTTTTGAGCAGTGAATATGTGGGTGTTTCTGAGGGGAGGATTCAGATGAAGCATTCAGTGCATTTTGACCAAAAAGCAACTTAAATGCAGAAGGGATTTTTTTTTAAAGAGAATCAAAGAGGTATTTAATCTTTGGGTTTAATGAATTTTAACTGAGGTCTAAGATACTACAGAGAGCAGGGAAATGAAAAATGTTTAAATGTGAACCAGAAAAAACAGAGGTTACTTGAAATATCAGACCAGTCAGAAATGTTCCGTACTGCATGCCCCACCCCAAAGGATCAGGTAATCTCAAAAGTATTACCTCTCAACCAAAGGCTGCTTTTAGAGATGAAATAACCCCCAACAAAACTTTGCGTTACCCCTATTTCCTGTGGTGGAAATAGAAGGGTTGAAGAAAGACCTTTCTTTTAGTATTAAGAAAGCTTTCTGCAGCTATAGCCAACAAAAACACCGGGGTAATTCACACTGCAGCCCACCAGTCAAAAAATATAATAGGGTCTGTGTTTGAAATGCTTAATATGGTGTTTGTTCTGGCTGTGGATGGAGCTCATTCTGGTGAGGCTGCAGCTTCATCTGTAAAGCAATGGGGGTGAGAGACTAAAGGGCGAGGTAGAGCCCTCACACACATTCACATTCAGAAAGATGATTGTAAGCTTGTCATTATATCTGACAGAGGAACTCCAGGTGTTTTTAATTGTGCACAGGATCTGTTTATTATGATTGATTCAGAGCTTCGCAGCAGGATCTGCTTAACGCTCTTAAAACATCTGCATTTTTTGCTTTAGCTTATTTTTTTTCTTTTAGCTTATTTCCTGCTTATTATTCTGCCCTACATTCAGTCATCCTTTTGTACTGCCTTTGTTTTTCTGTCTTTTTCCTCATCTCCCACTCCGCCTTCTCATTGTCAGTCTTTTTCATGCCGCTCCTGCGTTATGCCTGTGATACACACTGTGATAGAAATCTGCAACCCAGCTCAAGCTCCCATCAGGCTTGTCGATTTCAAAGAGCTCCAGTCCAATTTTAGTTCTCTTCAGATTTGTTTCTGATATTCAATCCTGTATTCAAATTACACGGCACATCATTGCATCCCTCCATAATATCACAGGTTTACATATGAACTCCCTGATTTGTATAAGTATCTTTATTGGGTGTTTTTATGCAATATGTTTTTATACTTGTTATGACTAATTTCTGCTTGAAACGTGAATATTTGTTTTCTGATATGTTTGTATCAGCTGACACATTTCTAATTGGGGTTAGCAGCTACTTTCAATGGAAACTTTATAAATAAGGTATCAAAATGCTCTCTTGTTAAATGAAAAAATATGCAGGTTAAAATATTTAAATGTCAACATATGATATTTGAATTCTGCACAATATCAACACATGACTGTGAAGCTGAATTTGGAAATGCAAAGGTATAGAAGCTGCTTCCTGCAATGGCCTTCCTGTTACTGTCGTTGGATGTGTTGAAATGTATGATGTCCTGGGAATTAGTATTGCATTTTCTCTGAAATTGTCCAAATGATGCCCAAAAAAAACCTTGAAAGACCAAGTAAAAAAAAGTATAATGCTTGACTTCAAACTTTATCTTTTTTAGTTTAATTATAACACTGAACACAATCAAACTTAATTCTACAACTACAATAGTGAACAGAACCCATATATTTAGTAGGAAAGGAGCTGATGATTAAATGTGCAAAATCACAACCTTTGCAAGTGTGTTGTGGTAATTCTTTGTCATCATCAGTTTCGAGCGCTAATAAAAAAGACAATGAAGACATAAATAAAATTTCACACATACACTAGACAGTGGTGGAGATGGTTGATGGACTGGGAACCTGTCCAGGATACCCTGCCTCTTAGGCTGTAGCCTCCTTGAAGCTCTGCATCAGAATAAGCAGCTGTAGCCAGTAGATTGATAGATATATGTTCTGGAAGTGCAGCTTGTAATAATTTTCGCAGGATTTATTCTGAGCTTATTGTTGAAGCTTTACACCCAGGTTTTATTCAGGCATTCTACATATACAGCGGTAATCATGAAGAACATTTATTAGAAGTGTTTGTGTTTCTTGAAAACAGTGTTCTATACTCATGTCTGCTGCTGTAAATGGTACTTTCCACTTACGGGACTTGTTCAAATAGATGTGGTATTTGGAAATACCCACAATTAGTCATTGGAGATAAGGACTTGAATTTCCACACCTTATTTTTTTCTTCTTGTCTTGTCTCCATAGCATTCTACACTTCCCTGCACAGCCCCCCTCTGCATTTAGCACTAAGATCACATCTCTATCAAACTATTACTCAATGTGAAAGAAACAATAGCTCTATGGTAACAACATGCTAATGTAACACTTTAAGTTAACGTATCTTATTTTTTGGTTAAGCTAACAAAAGAACTGAGCCGTGACCGTACTCCATCAATGTCTGTGACAAAACTAAATGGTTTACTCAACCATCTGATTTCTAGTCTTCTTTCCTTGGATGGTGGCAAATGTTCAGTGACGTGGCATGACAAACTTTGGGAAAGACTGCAACACGCAACAGTAAATTAGTGCATTTCTTGCATGCACAACGCCTTCATCCATGCTGACTGTTATAAAAATTATGTAGGCGGCAGTTAAAAATGACTCAGAGCAAGTTTGTGCAAGAATGTGAACAAATATGTGTATGTTCACATGTTTTGCTCAGGCAGAGGAGAATGATCCAATCGGACAAGGGGCAAAGCAAACCGTTACACTAATGTACTCAAAGACACGCATGCTGATAAATTCATAAGGAGATTTGTAAATGCAGTGATCTACGAATGAGCACAGATACGACGCATTAGCGGGGATGTGCAGTGGTGCACGCATAGATGTAAACTTACACACAGTTAAAAACATCTCACACACACAAGGCACGAACAAATATAGGCTACATACTTTTTGCATGCTGACGCAGGTATGCAGTTCTATCTTTTTATGCATCCAATGAATTCAAATATACTTAGCTCAGGATTTACTGTAGGTTCCAACTGATTTGCTGACTGCAAGGAACACAAACAGCTTTGTTCCTGAAACACACACTTTCATTTACTTATGCACACCTATTTGTACTTGCACAAATCTCTATAGTATAATATCTGTGGAGCATCTGTCTCTGCACGGTGCGGTAGTAAATAACCCGCTCCCTTGGAAGGGAGGGACCTGCTAATGAAGTCAACTGTATGCCACTGCACTGCGTAACTCACTGAGGTTCGCTGGCCGCAGCATGGACTCCTACTCACCGGGACACTGTGCTTTGCTTTCCTACTGGCTTATACTGCAGTGTCATATTGATTCAGGAATAAGAGAGACCATGCTTCTCTTAAGTTGCGCGCTGTCCTCTTACTTTCACTCTAGCACGACATATGGTAGAGATAGCTTTGAATGCAGTCATTAGAAATCTGCTGATAGAACTGGAAAGCAGAATGGGATGCAGATAATGTAGACAGATAATAGAAGCCTCTCCAGTGTAGGGGCCCTCCTTCTTACTGCGTGCCACACTATCATCTTGATGTCTTTGTGCCTGAACATTGTTCCCTAGTTTGGAAAATGAGGTAAATCGGATTCAGAAAACAAGTGGATTAACTTAATCACCCCTCGGCTTTGACAATGACCTTCGCTTCTGAGGCATAAAAAGGATTAGTTAGGAGTGGAAGGACATATGCCATGCAGAAGAAAAAGATTATACTTCTCCCATGACAGAATGATTGAAATGTGCTATTCCTTCATGGTGAGAGGCTGCGATAAGAGAGCATGGAGAAATGCATCACAGCGCTGGGATGTGCATTTAAAAAAAAAAAACATGGAGCGATATTTTGCAACCTTACGCAGGAAATGTGTGTTCAGGGAATCTATCCCAGAAACCTGCCTTTATTGTATAGAAAAGCACATAAACACACTGAAGCAGCGAGAGAAAGGCTTACATTTACATTACGGTTATTGATTTCAGCCAAACTCACATATATCCTCTGCAATTCCTGACATTATTGCAACGGAAATGGCATAATATTTCTTACAGACCATGCCACACTATTGATCTGTGTACAGGAAGGAAGTTATTCTCAGTACTGCATGAAAGATAATACAACGTCACTGAGCAGCAGCTCAGTGGGACATTGTAGTCAACAAGGTCATACAAATTAATAGCAGCTGTTGACCTTCAGGCTAACTTGGTAGAAAGGTGAAGTCGGGTGGGAATGTAAAGTTACCGAGCACAATGCTGGATGCAAATGCAGGATGATTCAGATCGGAAGCAACAGAACAGGATGATCAAGCATTCATGCGACCCAGACTGTCTGTCCGGATAGTTGCAATTAATAAAACCAAGAGGCAGCTTTAAAGGAAGACCATCAAAGTAAAAAAATGCTGATCCAGGTTCAGTAAAGGACATGGCTGTTCACTGCTGTTGTGGGGATCAGGATTTGTTCTATTGTTGCTACTGTCAGCTGGTGAGGGGTTATCTATGAAAGGAGGCTTATTGAGGAAAAGCTGTGTTTGAGTGTTTGTGTGGATTTCTACCAATTTATGAGTAGATCTGTGTCTATTGCCAGAGTGACTGTTGTTTTCTGTGTGTACATGTGTGTGTATGCAGCTACAGGATAACGGAGAATGGTGGCAGAATAGAAGTGCATGTTTTTCCTCTTCATCTTTCTGTTCTATCTTCCCCAAATAGCCCACCCCTCTTCTTGTTTCTGCCCTTTATGCCTATTGAACTTCTTTTTTAAATCTACCTAAATATTTTTAAATCTCTCTGTCTGTTTCCTCCCACACATACCCTCCTTCAACAGTACGGTGATATTTTTTAGAAGTTTTGACATTAAAAAAAGGTTGACTCCATTTATATAATAAAAAACAAATAGATTATCTATATCTGTATGCATTTATATGTCAGGCAGTCTGTGTTTCAAAGGAAGCTTTTCCCTCATGTGCCTGTACAAATGGAATTTAATGTTTTTATTTCACTTAATCATTTTCAAAACAATTATGCAAAATTACACAATTACTTACATTTTTGGAGTTGCTTGGTTTCTGACCATTGAAGTTTGGGTGATTTTTGAAGGATGACCACTCATTTTTTTACAGATGTGCATTATTAGAGCTTAATAATTAATCATGGCTTTATTTGTTATATAAACACAACTGGTCATTTTCAAACTTCAAAATTAATTAATTGTAATTTAATATTAATAAAATATTATTAAAATATTCTGATAATTCAAAGGCTCACTGCAAATAAAATGTAATTAATCACACTGGAAATGTACTCTTTTTAACAGTCTGTAAATGATGACATTTAAAATTAAATCAATAAAGTGCATATAGGTTGAATAGTTATGGTGGTTAGGGCAGGAGTTTCACTTGAGAACCAGTTTTACATTTTACAAGGAACTGAAATTGTAGATTTCTGAGCTTATAAATTCACCTGAAGACTTCCAGAATATGTCACTTGCTTCAATAAGAAAAAGCAGTGCTATATATGCATAACGCTATATATGGATCATTTTAATAAAGAAGGATGACAGTGTCTGTGAAATCATCATTTAGGTTGGAAATACAAACACCATGCTAAAACATTTTTAAACAAGTTCCAACCATACTGTGTTTTTGACACTTTTCATTCATGTAACATGTGTGTAACCATCCTAAAATATCCTTCCTGTACTTGTTTCACTATAAAAACCAAAAGTATAAGGTATCAGTATAAATACACTTTCTATCAATTTCCATCCTGACAACTGATGCTTGTTACTTTTTTTCTTTTAGTATAACACTAATGCCATCACTACTTAAACGCTCTCCAACCTTGTTTCAACAATAAGGAGCCATGGCCTCCTTAAGCAGTGCTTAGCATTGAAAATGAAAATAGCAAGGCTTTAAGAGACCAAAGTGATTTCAGGTAGATGTTTTGTTAGTCTCTAATGGCTCAGGATTACCATGGAAACTTATACAAGGACTTGCTTGATGTTTTAAAGGCTGATGAAAACCCCACTTAAGTCCTTCAGGGGGACTTTGCATTGTTAAGAGTGGTGAAATGATTTAAGTTGGAAAAATAACACCATCATGGAATAAATATTTCAAATGATAATGTATTATCATCATATACTTAAAAGTTTTTAAATGAAGATATCTGCATGCAAATTTAAGAAATGATTTCTGTGGAGTGAAATTAAATCAGACACATGTCTGGAGAGGAAATGTGCACAATTCCATAAGAAGAACAACTTTTAAGTACTGTGGGGAAGAATTACATTTGAAGCTTGAATTGCCGACAATGTCAAGAGGATCATTTTTACAGGTAGAGAGAAATATGGGCGATTTCATTCTAACAAATTTTATAGGCAAATATTGCACTGCCTGTTAAAAAATGGCTTTGGGATATTTATTTATCAACATATGCCAGTGTGTAATAGTCACATTGTAGGATGTTCAATGTCAAGCAGGAGGAAATCATTTAACTTGTCATATATTTTGCTGCATGACACAAACAGAACAGCTGTAATTGTTCAAAACGAATGCACAGCATGTAACTTTGCCATATGAACTAGTTGAGGAAAGTGTTCTCCCCTCATTATTATATTATGGGGTGGCAACCTCCCAAATGTCCACCCCGACAACCCAAGAAGGTTAAGTTAATCCTATTTTCTCACACATGCCGCAGCTGAGACTCAATTGTCAAAAACCTATAGGGGAAACAATATATGTTGAAACAAAATATATTGCAGAAAAATTCAACCTTCCAATCTGACAGACCTCAAGCTGAATGTTTTTGACCAGTCAAACTCACCCAACATAAACACAATCCAAAGTTTGTGTTTAGAACAAAAATAGAAAAATACTACAAACCTTTTACCAGAAAACCAGGTGAAACTTACTAACGGAAATAAGCTGAGCTTCAAAATCCGAGTGTTATTAAATGACCCTCTAAGGAACCCAAACAGTACATCTTTCTCTTCTTGCTATTTGGAGATAGCCAAATATGGAAATAAAGAACTTATCAGGCTCATAGTATTCAAAAAATGTGTGACATCATTTTATTGTTTTTGAAAATATGGCCATTTCCTTACTTAAAAATTCCAGTATCACAAATCCACGCTTGTGGTTTCCAGACTTTTTTCAAGCCACTAAATGCCTGCACAACCGAACCTTTCTGATTCCAGATGAGAATGAAAGTGGCACTGCATGTTGCATAAAGCGTGCTGCAACAACACACTTGTTTTGGAAAGAAAAACTGCCCCCCCCCCCCCCACACACACACACACATACACACACCTTTCTGAATACCATGCTCTTTTTTTTCCTTCTTCCTCTCAGTTTCTCATCTCTTGCTAGCAATGCACCTTGTCCACGACACCTATCACTCTCAGCAGACAGACAGCTTGTCTTTTCGAGTGCTGTTGTTCTTGACAAAATCTTTGAAGAGAGGTGGGAGACACATGCACACCGCAGTAGTGGTCTGGCAGTGTGGCAGTGGCATTGTCTCTTCAGAGGCAAGCGTAAACAGATTGATTGGGCTGGTATACTGCAGTTGCTCATGCTGACTCACCCTTTACCAGCTAGGAAGGAACACAGGAGGGAGATGGTGGGCTGCTCATAAAAGTAGTCTCATCTTTTCCCTTCCTTGTCCCCATTTTGTTTCCTTTCATCCTGCCTGAGGTTATTTACCAAGGGGAAGGGTAGCAGTGGGTGTGAGGCATGTCAGAGAAACTGAAAACCCACCTGAAGGTGCTTTATGGAACAGCTGTGGACATATGAAGGCCCTTCAATGAAACACTTTCTGTGATTATTATTCTTTCCCCCTGGATTTCATGTGTGAACTTGACAGCAAGTAAAGTCTGAGACTATTAGAGGAATTGTTACTGCTCCATGTTAGCTGGCTGACTACAGGAAGGAGGTGTGTGTGTGTGTGTGTGTGTGGGTGTGTGTGTGTGTGTGTGTGTGTGTGTGTGTGTGTGTGTGTGTGTGTGTGT
>JBAMHX010000010.1:23217511-23232428 GCA_037177515.1 Pseudomugil tenellus
GCCTTATGGTCAGACCTTTCAGCTAGACATTAATTAAGAGCAAGGTAATTAAGTTAATACATGAAATTCCTCTACAGGGTGTGACATAATGTCAACAGCAGAGAAAAGATTTGCGATAACCTGTGGAGAAAATAACACAAGCTACATTGTGGCTTTCAAAGAAACTCCAATATTATGGTAATATGAACATTTTCCTTTTTTTTCAAATGTCCAAATTGACTGATCTTACACCTGTATGTGTGTGTGTGTTTGGTTTGGTTTTGTTAGCAACACTTATCCACTAATTTCCATATGAAAGCAACAAAAGTTATTTAATCTTCATGTTAGATGAGCTGGGTGTGTGAGCACTTTGAGATATGTATCTGTGCATGTGTGTGTGGAAGGGGGGGGGTGCAGTCGATATGGTGTAATGAGCATAAAAGCTTGTACATTTAGCAAGCTTTTGTTAAAAATTAACAGTCCACAGGCTGTGTCAGAATATATTTTCTCCATTTTAACACCCTTTTAAGACACATGTAATTAATGTCATTTTTCTATGCACAGAAAGTGCTAATGGACCAACACAGAGCTCTCTACTGGTGCAATCAATAGCAATAAAATGTAGACAAATACCACAGAAACATGTCAGTGGGGTTATTATAAACCCATCCATGTAGTTTTGGTACCCTACTCCAATCAGAAAGGGACTGAAAGTAACAGCTCAACTGAAAAGAAGTAAAAGAGACATTTTAAGTTTAGTTAAATATGCCTCCTGGTTGGAAAATTGCAGATTCCACATGAATATTTATATGTTTGTCGAGTAAATACATTATGTACTTATTAACTACTAAACACCCATAATGTGTCATTTGGAAAAGACAATGTGATGTTGTTTTTTTAGCCCTTTAATTTAATATATCTCATAGCTGATGCGTACAGATTGCAAGAATGTTTTCTGTACTTGTACTTGTATGGTAAAAACATTTTCTCAAGAGTTTACACAATCTTTGCTCTTGGTTAATTTTAATTGCAGTACAGTAGCTTTGACATATCACACTAATTAACTAAACTAGAAATATACAGAAACCACAGAAATGTATTTATTTTTTGCTACTTTTTTCCCCCTTTTTTCTAGGTTGGGCTTTACAGGGTTAAACGTTTGTCAAAGTCGGAACTTCTAGACTTAAATCACTTCGAGGTCCGTTCAGAAAAAAAACCTGCCTCTTAATCTGCAGAAAATGTCAGCAGCATGTACTGTTTGCTAATACTGGTGTACAGTAGAGCATACTGGTTTTGGAGAAATGTCATGCATAGGCCTGCACATGTGGCTCCGGTTAATGTGAATGTGAGCCTCCCTTCAACATCTGTCAAAGATTAGCAGTAAAGTGAAATAGGCAGTTCCTGTTCATACATTCCAAAATAATCTGGCAGCAATTTTCGTGAGGCATGGAAGGACGCGAAGGGAGGGGGGTGGCTCTACAGGTCAGAAACAATACACAAACCCCACTGTGTCAAACCATATGTCTTAAGTTTTTCAAGACACAAATGACAAAAGGCCTACACAGAAAAACGTCTGGAAAGTTTGGAAATTATGGGCGTGGCAGAAAACCCGCCAGAGAGATAGCTAAAGGAACTGCCAAAAGAAATATCCCAGAAACAGAGTCTGCATTCAGGCAAGGCGGTAAATCCCACATGCACAACCTTTATTTTTCTCAGAGACGAAGCTACAAGCTCTTGTCTTCTTCTGCTGCTTGTAATAAGAGCTTTTACAGTACAAAGGTACACATTTACCTATGAGCATTCCCATTCAGAGCCTGGCATTCAGCTCGCTGCGACAGAATAGCAAGACCATCTGACTAAAAGCACGATAATCAATGAAACATGAAGAATCCCTCAGGTACAAAAAGAGAACGGCTTGTTATTCAGGGAAGCATGCTGTCATTCAAAGGCCATATACATCACGGGGAAAGTGCCTGGAAGGCAAATCAGTGTTTGTTAATGATATGGGTCATTTGTCTTGAGGACGACTGGACCTCTGTACTCATCTGTAGGCCTCCTCTGTCACCATCGGTGGAGGTTTTGTATTCCACAGCGCTCTGCCCTTGCAGGGTCATTAGGATTGGCCATTTTTGCCTTGAGTAATACAATCGTCCCTCCATGGAAATCTGTTTACACTTTGTACTGCATGTGAACTATCTGACATTGCAGGTGTAGAAAGTCATCTATGTGGAGGAATTCAACTTCCTGTATTTGATTTTTTTTCTTCTTTAAAATTCATCATGCGTTGCGATTAATGGATTTATTTGTTGATGCTCTACATCGTCTGTTTGCCTGCCGTATTTAAGAGAACATGCTGTGATGACTGCATCATATTTGTCAACAAGGCAAATCTAATGTTTGGAGATGAGATTAAATGTATCTTAGACCTGCATGCCTTTGCAATGTGACGTGAAGGTTAACGTCTCCTAAAGCCCCGTACCTAACTGACAAATGTCTCAAAGGTCAAACGAAATCCCACAAAGCAGAGCTGCCAAATTCCTCACATGCTCTTCAATGATAAATATTCTTAAAGTTGAGAATATACATAAGGGATGGAAACAGATAACGTCAAAGAATAACAATGTGTGTTACAATAAGATCAAGAGCACGCCTGAATGCATGGTAACTGCATGTCAAATATTAAAATGTCTGTGTCGGGACGTCAGAAATCTTTGGCTGGCTGTGTGTGGGAGTGTGATTCAGGCACAAGCACATCAAGATGTCACTTCATAACCTCTGGCTCAGGAGGCTCCTGTCATCTTCACATTTCAGAGATCCTCTGCCTGCCCCAGCAGATATGCTAAATATAGAATGGGGACAGAATTTCTGTTTGGAGCCACTGCTCTCTTTATCTACATCTAACACTAGCATATATCGCAGGCACTGCCATCTTTTCACTGGTATACACATGTATGTGCTTTTACATGCAGACACAGATACTTCAGTACTGATGCTGAAAGCTTATTGCATTGCCATTATCACTTGTACTGAAGCGCAGGCTTGCAGAGGGTTTAGATCGCTTATAAAAGCAGTGCATACTTTCCAATTACATTTCTGTCAAGTAACTTATACTGTATCATCGCGCCATGGACATTCATTTGCAGATTCTCTCACTCAGATTTATTTAATCCTGGCACAGGGACAAGCGCAGAGCAATCAATCACAGCTTCCCTTTACCTAACTGAATCTCCAACTGTATCATACTGCGAGAGAGTCACTTTATTTGACGTTGTTCTGTTTCTTACTTCGTCTGGGCTGAGATAGCAAAGGGAGTCACAGAACTCTCTGTGGCAATTAATTGTGCTACTTATCTGTAATGTGAACAGTGGATATTACACCTCCAACAGATATTAATTTAGGAATATCTCAGGACTTGCTAGGCCCAAGCCAAATAAAAAGAAAATGAGACGCTGTTAATGACTATTGATCCTTTTATAAGATATCCACTTATTCTTACTTTACTCTCGTGCAGATCCTGAATTAACACTGTGTAAATTTAGGAAAGCACTCTACTTTATGGAAGAGCAAAAAAGCCCAGCTTGAAAAGATCTACTTGGTCAGTGTAGTAGCGGTAGACCCTCACACAATATTCAATACAGTTGGACAACATCTGTATAACCAACCAAGCTGGATGAGAGACAATTTTATTATTTTCTGCTAAATAAATTGTGTGATATCCTATTATAAATATGACAATGTGGGAAAAAAATGCCTCACCATGGCAACAACAAGTCTTGATACTCTAGGCATAGGCGTGTGGTTATTTAAAGAAAATGCAATGCTATTTTTAGAAATGAGAACATTTATGTTGTTTAATTTATATTTTAAATGTTTAAATTTGCCTTGAAAGAACAGATTAATAGAGAAGAGACTGTTATCAAGAACATTATTGCATATCTGTAAGATAAATAATTATTAATGACAGAAGTGATAAAGACCTAACATACATAATGATGTAATGTCTACACAGAGCTAACTGCCTCAGAGGAAAGGTGACCATCATCACTTTCATACATGGGCTCCTTTAAATGGTCAGCATTTATGCAAGTATGCACATCCTTCATTCTTTTCTCTTATGGCAAGGTTGATGCTACCCTTTCCCTGACTGCATCTGGTTCCCCACACACACTCATAAACACACCTCACCACAATTAGTAACTGAATAATGTTAACTGAAAATAACAAACTTAAGGCATTCATAGGCTTCTGTAAAAGCCACATCAAGCATGAGCAAACAGCATTGCTCATGCAGCGCTCTTTTAGCACGCGCAAACAACATTTTATGTACAGTATAACTAATGGGATGAGATATCAAAAGTCAAATCCTTTTATTTCTCTCTACATTGCAATACTATAAAACAGCAAGGACCACATACTTTTAGAAACAATCCAGAGAACACAAGCTGCAGGGTCTCTTCTGATTATGCTCCTTTTCATCTACTAAAGCCACAATATGTGAAGCTCCAAACTTTTCTTTTTGTCGTGACAGCCATTCAAAGGCTGATACACCCCATGAGGGGAAACTGAGTATTTACCTCAGTTTCACTGCAGGTGCTAAAACAGCAGTGTGAAGTGTTGTAAAAAAAAACAAACAAACAAACAAAAAACACAGTGACTGGGAAGTCATTGTACACAGTGCAACTGTAACTTCCACTGCCTGAAAGCTCCAACTGGTGCAAGAGATAAAATATGTATGTTTAGGACATATATAATAAGATATATTTTTAAAATAAAAAAATAGATAATTTTTCATAAGAAGCTTTAAATTAACATTTTTCCCCAAAGCTCCACCCAAACTGTAAACAAACCTCTTCATTCTCAACATGTAGCTGCAGGAAAACTGGACCAAAAATGAAAGAAACGGTATATTTTCTCTCCATGGGGGACTTGACACATTTTGCACGGTTTACCTTTGTTCAAAATTAGAAAAAGAAAAGATATGACTCACGTGCTGCAGGCCTGCCCCCAAATAACGTATCAATAAAAGCGCATGCAGAGTCCAAAAAACTGGACAAGGGATTCTAAGGGAGGGGTAAGGTTAACTTTATCCTCTTTAATTTGTCCGATTTTAGGAAGCTCCCTGAGGACCTTAGCCTGGGTGACAAATGAAACATTCCCCTCTGCATTTAAGCCTAACACCTTCCCAATATAGCCTCCTCACACCACAGCGTGCCAGAGGTTACTACAAAGGAATAAAAAATGAATACATTCTGACATCATTCTAAACCGACGCAGCCAGATGTCTTCTTTTAAAGGACGTGTTAAACAATGAAATGCATCATTTCTATTTGTTTGTCTTTTTTTTTTTAAAAAGAATCATGACATTAAAGTCAACATGGGCAGTGAGAAATGACAGATGCAGACACGCCGATCTGTTTGGGATTTGACTGCTTATCTCTCCAAGAAACAGAAAGTGACTTACCCAGAAACAAAGAGGGGAATATTGCAGACATCGCGGCTGGAAATCCCAAATGCTACGGAGCTGGAAACAATGCGCTCAGACTGCCTTCGGATTCATTCGGCTGACCTAAGCGCAGGCACAACGAACCGCATCATCATAGGAATGAAGAACGAAATCACAGACAAATAAATCTTCACGGAGCGCGTGAGTCCAAGGGCATCATATGTTGCACACGCCCGTCGCATCTAAGCCTCCCATGAGATAGAAGAAACGTGGCTCCTTCTCTTCATTGTCATTTTCATCGCAGGCTATTTGGCGTCAAATCAAAGTTCCGTGGCTGTGTCGCTCTGGCGTGGGACGCGTTGTCTCAGGGTCCCCTCTTTCTCCTCCTCGGCAGTCTCTCCTCATCTCCCCCTCCGCTGCACAAAATACCGAAGAGAAGGAGGAGGAGGAGAAAGGCGAATAGGTGGATGATGAGGGGATGCTGAAGGATGGAGACCTCTAGAGTCTGAAGTTCTCTTGCGCAGCCCGAGTTGTGTGGCACACATGAGAGAACGGGTTTCTCTGAAACAAATATGTTTATAGATTATTCTAAAAGAGAAAAGAGATTAAACACCTCCTCATGATATGATAAACTACAACGATTTTGATAGCTGATCGATTGTTTTAAGCGTTTTCTTGTCGTGGATGCATCATCTGAATAATGAGACATATAAATAAATGGATGTCCACATTTAAGAAAGTAACTTTGTTTTCATGACTTAAGTACAAATGAAATACATGCTGGTTGCTTTTTGTAGCCTACTTTATGGGTTATGATGAGCCCGTGTGATGAATTTTTTTAAGAAAAAGGAAAAAATAGTTTATAAAGTCACCAAAACCTTCAGGATTCAGTGAACGCTGAAAACCTTTATTAGTAGAAGGGGGCCGATGTTACGTTAAATCACGTGTTCCTTAAGAAATAATCAGCAGGAGGAAGAAAGAAAATACTAAACATTATAAAGCATAATAATCATGTTTGGGTCCCTCAGATTTCTGCTTTTCACACTTCCAGTGTGACTGAAAAAACCTGCAAAGCTGCTAGTAGCTCTGTGTTTTCTAATCAAACACAAAACAACTGTTGTGAAGTGAAGCTGTGAAATGGTTTTGACTGGGGTAAAAGTTCAGGCCAGGATGTCATTTTGTGGTGTGAAAAGATGTGAAAATAAAACCTGCTCACAACCGGACCAGATACATTAATTATGCACTTTACTTGTCTGGGTCTCAGGGCAATTCATAAAAATGTAGTGACATGAAAGATGAAAAGGAAAAAAATCCCAATAGCACTTAAAAGGCAACATTTTTTCAACTACAGCTACAATATTCCACAACAAAATTGACAAATCCGAACCTCTGCATCTGCATCTGTTGAAGAACATGGAGGCTTTCAGCAGAATCATTAAGAGACAATAAGAGCAACATTTCAACGGCAACTTCATCCTGATAAGGGATAACAGCTTCATGTCTGTGTTTGTGAGTGAATGAAGGGCTGCTTCGCCAAACAGAGAAGCACCAACCCTGTGATAACTACCTGAGCTGCAGCTTCGCTCTGCTTATTAGGTTAACATAAGGTTATCTTATCGCCGTGGAGGCAACGCAGCATGTATTAGCACATTGAAAGCTTAAAATGTGGAACTGTGACATGAAAATATATTCTTTCAAGTACTGTGCCATGATTGATGAACATGATACAGACAAATCATTCAGGCTAAAAGTCCAACAAATAAAGATTTGCAATCTTCATCCCTGTTACAAACAAATGTAATTTATGTAAAAAGCCCAATAGATTAAATTCTCTAAAATAGTTTAAGCAGTGAATCAATTGTGTAATTTTATGTTATAGAAATGCCTGAAAGTTTCACAACCTGGCTGTAAATAAAGAGACACGACTTTCTAGTCCCTCACTTAGAAGCAGACGAATCCCCCAAGTTTCATGTTTCTGTGAGACCATCCTGTAGTTCAGTGTGATGAGTTAAACAATGTAGTGCATTTCGATTTGCACCATAGAATAAACGTTGTGGGCTGTTTTGTAATGTCAATCCAGTCATTTTGCTTCTTCTAGAAACCACAGTCAGCCTGCAAACACTGTATCATCCTGAAATGCATGCTTAGCAACAGTCACACTATCACCAAACTTTTGTCAGACAACCAAATTCCAGATCTCCGCTCAATTTCCATTCATTCTTATTAAATATTTGGATGCATTCAGGTTCCAAAATAATTTGAGGTTGAGAAAGATTATGGTTTTGCACACAAACAGTCTTTTACAGCCCTGTTCCTTTGCGACACATCTGAAATGACCAGGTGGGAGTGAATGTTGGGCTCTTTTGGCTGTGAAATGTTGGAATAAAACATTCTTGTGGTGCTGAGCAAGCTAAAATGGTAACGTTTAAATCTGAGAACGGGTCTAACAAGATCTGTGTGTTCGTCTTTTTCTTTCTGTTTCTGTACTTACTGCTACGTGTCCCTCATTGGTAAAATTCCAATAAAATAATGAAATATCTAAATTTGCGCAGTATTAGAAAACATTACAGATGAATCAATTTTTATTAATAATGTGTTTTTACAACACATGTAAAAAGCTTTACAACAAATAAAGAATGCTTTAAATTCAAAACATGATGTATTTTCTGAGCAATTTGTATCTATGATGATTCATATCTGTGATCAAAGGCACTTTAAACATCTGTTCAGAACCAGTGGGCACATTTGTATTCGCTTATACCATTTGTCAAATTTGCCCACCAGCCTTTCAATCTTTGGATTATTCCATCAATCTCTTCAAAACTGCCACGCCACATTAATTCTTTCAGTGGCTTTGGGTTTGACATTTTACAAGAGCAGAATAGTCTGAGTTGGGTTAAAAAAAAACAAAAAAAGGAGAACAGCTGCATGCTGGTGGCTGCTCTCAGACCCTGGGACAAATGAAATCTCCTCTCTTCTGTGTCTCAGCAATCAACAGAAATAAGAAAAGGATTTCACTCGCCTGTGGCCCCTCTGTTCGTTCGCTCTCCATTTCCCCCTCAAGTGGCCTGCTCTTCAGCACCAGCCTTCCTCTTTTGCTTTCCGTTCCAATAACTAGATAGCTTGAAACGATGTCTCACATGTGCACGCAGAGACGCGAACGCACACGCTCTCTTTCTCCATGTTCACAAGCGAGAAGCCGGGTTAAAAAAAACTCACAGCCCACAACAAAAAAAAACAACACACTTTGATTCTGTGTGTTTCCATTGGACTGGTAACACACGGTAAGATGGTGTCTTCAGCTGCGTGTCGTTGTGCAGTTTGTTTATAGGTGTGCTTTAATCTTTTATCTTTGCTCGCTCCGTCTCGTTTTGTATTTTCAGTGGAAAGTAAAAGGTCACGGTCTCGTTGCAACTCATTCCCGCAGAGGTCAGCGTGTGCAAAAGTGAGCTGCAACACAGTGCAGGGGAGTACAAACCTGAAAAGCCACTCAAAACAAGTCCAACTGTTCTGCATTGCTGGGTTTATGTGTCTTTGTAAAAAGCTGAAAATGCACCTGATTGCTGACAAATGACATAGAAAGGTTCAACTTATCCCTTCAAGCAGTGAAAAATCTAGTTGTATAACACATTGTACACCACTGAGGTTATCATGATTGTTCGACTAAAAGATGGCCTCACTTATGTAGAAGCAGATGAGGAGTCTACAAGAAGTATGAGGGCAGATGCGTTGATGATAGCAGTCATTGTGCGCTGGGTAACTTGTCTTGTGTGCAGTGTAGATAGTGCCATGCTAGGAAACCTGTCTGCATTTGGTGGCTTGGCCTTGGTGCATGATATACCACCCCAATGCAGATGGCTTCGCAGATGGTTGATATTTATACCACAGGGCCTTGAAAAATCACTAGTGTGGAAACTGCTCTTTCTCCCTGATTAGTTTCACATCACCAAGAGCAGAGAGAGTCTCCACTAGCTCATTCTTCATCAAAATACAAACCGATTACTACTAGCAAAACACATTCATAAGACAAACCGTACAAATATACTTTGTCATGTGGGACATGATAATGGTGATGATGTGTTAGAAATCTTTTTTTCTATTTTGTGCATGAAAATGTAATCCTCCTAAGTGCAGGGTGCATGATTTTTTAAAAATCTTCCAGACTCAACATGTCTTGCATTTTAGCTGGCAGCATTGCGGACATATGTACTTTAAGTGGCTTCACAATAGAAATTGAAGCAACAAGATGCATGTTGGTCCTCGTACCAGAGATGGTCCACTACATTTTACAGAAAAAAATGCAATTCCCACATCTTGACATCACAGAGAGGCGATATTGTTTTGCTGATATATGCAGGACATATGCATGCAAGCGTGCTGCGTTGTCTCAACCGCAGGGAATGAAAGAAAGTGGAAAGTTAAAAGGATTCTTGAGTAACAATGTGAAGGAAGGAAAAAAAAGACTTTTGTTTAGGGCTTTCTAATTTTAGAAACCAATGTGATGCCGTAAGTACTTCACAGCTTACGGATCCTTTAGAATTTAATGAGGGAGATGACGGCCCACTGAGATTTATGACCAACATCTCAAGGCAGCACTGGCCACTCAGCTTATTGGACCCAATTGGATGTTGGTAGATGGCTCAGTAAAGCTCTCTCCCAACTCTAGTCTCCAAATCCACCACAGGAACAAAATGTCAGCATCTTCTTCAGCCAATAAAATGAATTAAATCCCAGTTGATTATTTCACTCTCTTTTTAAAGACAAAGTATTTCATGCTGTCCAGACAGAGATGTTTTTATAAAGTAATCCTTTTGACCATAACCTCAGAGAGTGGGTGGTGTATTTTTCTGCAGAGACACAGCATTTGTTTGTTCTTATTTTTTATTGTGTTTCAGGAAATTCTTGAGCTGCAGAATGGGGAAGCAGGTGCTAGAACCAAGCCGATGACAGCATATTTGTGTGACAGATACAGTAATACAGCAGTTTTGTCCTCTCTGCCTTCTGATTTTCAGGCTCTGTCTGCAATATGGAAGCTTTCACATGAAATCAAAGTGCCACCCTGCCGCAAGATTGTGGATCAATCTATTTCTTTTTAGTGTAACAAGACAATAATATTGGATTCATACAACACTTTCAATGGAATAAAAGCTTTTTACATCATATCCATTATTTATTAACTCCTTGTTCACACTTGGAGATGCTAAGGTATACTGTATACGTAGTCTTAGAGCAGATATGTGATTGCCAATATGTGTGTCTAAAACCACTAAACATTAATACATGCCCACACTTAAAGGAAAGAAAGGAGTGTCTTGCCTTAAGACACAAAAACAAGGGCAGTAGAAAATCTAACCAAGCTTCCTGAATCTATTGATAGACCAGATTGTAACTAGAGAAAAAAAGATTTCAGGGTAAGTCAGCAACTGACTTCTTCATGTGCTTTTTTTCTATTCTTTTTTTTTCGAGGTAGCAGGAAAATTACTGCTTGTCCTCTAAATTGCAATTGTTGAGCTGGTGAGGTTGGGAATTTTCTGTTTTGCTTAAGAGGCTTCTTAACTCCAATGTTTCCTTTGTCTATTTAGGCATAGAAACACCAAACAGTTCTGTATGAAAGGAAATGATTCTGTCCCACTCATGCTTGCAGCTACAACTTTCAAAGTGAATGTTGATCATATTTATCCAGTTTAGTAGCGGCAGCTGTAGCTCAGGATGAGAGGAGTTTTCTATCAGCCGCAAAGTTGGTGGATTGACTCTTTGCTTAAAACGTTTATGCCAAAGTGAAGAACCTCACGTTGCCTCCAATATGTCTGTCTTTATTATTCATATCGCAGTGAAATAATCTTACAAATGTCTCCTGCCACATACGTTTAAACCTATATTTCCCCTTTAGATCATGTAAAAGTATAAGAAGAGATTTATTTATTTTTTTGTCACTGCAGTTACCCCTGTTTTTACTGAGAGTAGTAATGCTTTTGTAACAATGTTATGTTGCAGTGACTTTTTGTGTCTTTTTGAGGCTTCATTCGACCCTTTAAGGTTCAACTCTATTGTCAGGTAGAGCAACTATTTCTTTACCAATAATAAAAATAAACCCATCTAGTACGGCTTACCATAGTCTAGACATCTCTGGCAGTTGGTTTGTGTATGTAAATATAGGTTTGTTATCACAGGGTTATTTTAACTTTAGACCACTTCACAATTACTGCGTGATTATTAACTTTGAACCATCTTGTTTTTATTTTATTTGCTATAAATATCCTTATAAAATTAATCAAAAGAAAAAAGATAATACTAAACTAATGAGACATTTTCTTTTATTAATTACAGCTAATGCATCACATTGTGATAAATATAAACACACAAAAGACAAAAAGAGTGACAAGAATATGATAGATGGTGTATTTCATTAGATTTACATCTTTGAGTCACCTTCTCTTTCCCCCCTCCCAACAGGATTACACAGTAGCTTTGATGAACCCTTCAGAGACTAAGAGATTTATTGGGAGTAATCCTTAACTGGAAACGTTGGTGTATTATGGCTCATAAAATAGTCATAACTCACTATTATGTATTTAACATTTTTTAGAACAAACAGAGCTTTCATAATATCCATGTTATAATTAGATCAAATTAATTTTTAAAAATCTATGGACTCATAAAAAAAGAAAACAAATAGAAAAAAGAAATTTCACTTCCATGTATTGAAAAAACACAGCAAACTATAATAAACAACTTTTTTGACATTTTGAAAATGTTTACAAATGTCTTTGGGATAAAGGAGTAAATATAAAGGGTCAAACTATTATACATATGTACAAAAAAACGCTAAAATCTGCAATAATAACCACACGTTATTGCAGCTGATGCCTCACAGGAGTAGGACATCTTCCATTTAGATCTTTGATACACCACATGGTGATTTAAAGCAGTACAATTGGACGTATAACAACATGTGACAGAGCAAGATGGTCTGATAGGACATTTACTTTTCCATTCAGAAAACACACTTTCATCTCTAAGGAAACCAGCAAGGTAGCTTCGGACTAATTTTAAACCGTTCCAGAGATATTGTTTATAGAGTGCAAAGTTGAGGTTTTCTCCGGCGAAATGGCCATACCCACAAGATACATGCACCGCAACTTTCCAAATCACGCACATAGATGTTAGAGTTTAATGTAGACTGCCAAACAAATAATAATAATAATATTTTTTTTAAAAAAATATTATTATTATTGAAAACAAACAACTGTGTTGTCTTCAGTGTTGAAAGAACAGGTCCTGCAGTGGGTCTTTTTCCTGACAGGAAACGGATCACCTGCATCTTTGTTCATAAACACAGTTCTATCATCACTAAAATAAATAAAAACAAACACCAACGTTAAACAGGACTAAGGTCACTGGTTTTATCCCAGTTTTCCACAGTAAAGACCTTCTTGCTGATATGTTTAATAACACACCACAAATGAGTGAGTACGTATATACATTTTATAAAACTCTGTTGCTAAATATCAGTAACTTTACCTGTGAAGGCAAACAATATAGATATTCACCTAACATGACATAAGCATATGACATAAAAAAGGTAAAGCTTCTCTTAGTGGATATTGTGGGGGGAACTCACTGTGTTTGCTCTATAGATTAAACTATGCACTGGGGGCAATACAGCTAATCACATTCTGCCACATTGGCTTCAGTCTGTCCACCATAACAAATGCGAAGTTGTTTACATAGTGCAGACACATAGATTTAAAATAGGTGCCTCCATGTTGACTTAATCCTTCAATAAAATTAGACTGATAAATGCATGTTATTTGCCTTATATATCATGATTTTCATCTGAACAGGAGGGATAAATGGTGCTGTTAGACCAAGAGTCACATTATCCTCTACTTTAAATAGAATTATTTTGCACAAGCTTAGCTTCTATAGAGGTTTAAAAGAAAATCAATATCTGCAAACCATGTCTGTTATTACCTAAGACAAGCCATACACAGCGATAAAGGAGAAGCAGCTAATTCCTATTTTAGACCTCTTCACGTCATCTGCTGCTCCACATTGCTGTGAACAAGATGCTCGTCTCCTTGTGGCATTAAAACCCAGTGAGTTCAAAAGTGGATGTTCACCCTCAATTTATTCATGAGCTTTTCATGGGGAACATGAGACAGTGAAAGATGGAGTTTAAAAACATGTCATCATGCTCTAATTAAAGGCAAGCAGACAAGTGAATACCATTAAGGAGACCAGGGTTACTTCACATCTGTAAGTCTGCAGTGAAAATGTAAATAAATAAACTGAAAGGGGGACAGACTGCATGAAATAGTGGATGAATGAATTCATCGAGCGAAACAAGAGCAAAAATGACTGATTGGCCCAAACACACATGATGGCACGATTTAGAGGTGGAGAAGTAGACAGATGGTTGTTTATTTCAAATTGCATGAAAAGGTGGGAAAACGTGGCCTGCCCCTGTCCTGAATAAACAGATCAATCACATTTGAAAATTATTTCCACAACATTGCATCCTGCATTAAAATTTGTCACCCTCAACGCTGACATTTTTCACACCAGCAGATACGGGGAAACGCTGCATCCTGCTTGTTGTCCCCCCCCCAGGAAAGAAAAATCCAACCCATGAGAAGACTGTGTGAGTTGTTGCACGACAGTTGAGCCTTAATAAGTTGCATGAATCCCATATGGGGATAAAATATCTTTCAGCTAGTGCTGATAAATACACATCATTGCAGCAAAAGGCAACATAACTAATTTCCGGCATTATTAATAATAGTAACTGATATAAGAAATTTTTGTTTATGTCTTTGCTTCTTGGAACCATTAGGCAATAACTCAAAATTCTCTGACGCAGCTAATGGACTAGTAAAGTAATAATGAAAAACAGTCTTTATTCTCAGGGCAGTTGAAGAGCCTTGTCCAGAAGCCCAGGATACCACTTTCATGTAAATTAGCTGATTAGCCTAAGATTAAAATCGAATGTCTCTTTTGTCATTGATCGTTTTGCCTCTTCAGGTTTATTGACAGGACATAGAGCTCAAAAGCTCTTCTTCCTTTTGCAAATAAACAAAGCTTGCCTGAGGCATGAGCAAGAGGGGTGGGAGTGGGGGTGGGGGGTGCGTATGTTTGTTGAATTTCCTTATTTAGACGTTCTTTTATCTCTCGTCCAATTTCAGCCATGTAACGACTGCTAACCATTCCTTGATGAAATGGTCTTCACTCTGGTCGCTGGGAAGTGAGTAATGCTAGCCATTGGATGTTGAAGCTCCAGCGTAAATCAACACATGCTTTGCATCATACTGTCTGACAGGTGCTGCTGTTGCTGGATGACATTCATCTTCAGCATGTCTCTATTCATCACTTGAGGGAATCCAAACCTTTGATTAACACTTTCAGTGAACATTTACCAATCATCCATCTATCTATCTATCTATCTATCTATCTATCTATCTATCTATCTATCTATCTATCTATCTATCTATCTAT
>JBAMHX010000010.1:23247138-23257680 GCA_037177515.1 Pseudomugil tenellus
ACACACACACACACACACACACACACACAGGAGGAAAAATACAAGGGTAGACAAGAGAGTCCGGGATCCTCATGACATAAATAGCCTATTTTTATAAATTGGCTGATCTCTGTGAAGTCCCTTTAGATGACACTGTCGTGAAATGGCACTATAGAAATGAGGCTAAATTGAATTGAAGTGCATTTTTACTTAATGAGAGTTTAAAAATAGTCCAGAGCCTTTTCCTGCTTATACTTTAAAACACACAAAACAATAAATCTAAGACACCAGTGATTACTTCCTCACCTTTTGTTTCATATAATTGCATATAAAGCCATTGAACAGCAAGGAATAATATTGTTTCTCTTAATATATATATCCCTGTGAGAAAGTCCTAACAGGATGTGTGTTGTGAGGATGTTATGTGTACCATAATCTTAACTCTGACTATGCGCCTTTGAATGCAGATCCTGATCCATTTTCCAGCTTTCCCCTCTGTGATGAAAAAGCAAAGACCTATCCCTGCTGCACTTCTTTGTGTGCCAAGTTTAATAAACATGTGCCAGTGGATTTCCTATTAAATCATTCACTAATCTCTATCTTCAAAAAATGCTCCCCAAGCAGGCTACGGTATACTTCAGATATGTTGTTTGCATTTAAAGAGCTAGCAGTCAGGAGGTGAGTGGAGGTGACTCTTGGCAGTTTGTGCAGCACACAGGTGGTTTATAGACAGCACTGCCAGCTGAAATAGATTTTGCTCGTCTTCTGTGATCACAATTTTTTATTCAGAATGTGCACACTGTGCTGTGTGTGAAATGGCTCATGTGGAGTGTGCAGAATTTGACACTGAAAACTTTTCATTCCAGCTTTGAAAAAATAGCTCAAAGAACACAAAACCAGGGTGCATTTCATCCCCTTCGTTAGAAGTGCAATGTTATGATATTTGGGTTGACAAATGAAAGCTGTGTTAACAGTTTCCGGAGAGTACATACTGTATTTGCCATCGTACTGAATACTAACAAAGTGGCTGGCTGTTCAAATCTTTTCACGCACTAAAGAAGCAATTCTCACAACAACAAAACAAAGCTACAACAGCCTTCATTGCTAGACCCCGCAGGCACTGTATCTGCCATCCACTGGGTTCTGGCACCTGAACGAATTTCTGAAAAGCAGCAGTCACTGAGATGAGCAGTATCATCAATGTGCAGTACCACCAATCATGTACCAGAGCCAAGTTTGAGATTTCAGTTTCCAGGTCAAGTGTCTTTTCTTTGAGCTGACAATATAGTATACCTGAGTTAGTAAAAAAGTTCTATGAGACAAATAGGTCAAAGATAATTCAAATAAAAGAAAGTATACTTTAATGAATTATTCAATTTGCATGTTTACAGGTTTGATTCTTTTTAACCTGAAGGTTCCATGTTGAGGACCAGCTTCTTGTTAATGCGGAGGAGCCTGGATAAGTTCAGTTCAATTTTCCTCAAGTATTTATTACTGCTATTCTGTGCACCTCTATTTTGCCTAGGTGGAAACAGGATGCTGGACACAGAATTTTGCTGTCAGTGGATATCAGAGTTTCCTTGTTAGTTTGCATTGGCATGAGACTCTGCATGTTCCTAAACTAGTGAAGGGTTTCCTCACTGGCATGTTAAATTAGATAAGCATTTATTAATGAAAATATTAAGGGCCAGATTTACTAAAGGTTTGCGTGTACTAAAATGCGTGCAAACCCAGTACAAACTGATCTACTAGCAGTGAGTAAAAGGGTTTGCGTCTTCCAAAGGTGCAAAATTGCACATCCTCCTGGAGTTAGTACGTTTGCCTCAATAAATATGTATATTGGGGCGTTCACACGCAATTTTGTGTCGAGTTCGAGGAGAGCATGTAAATATATGATTTTAGCACACGCAAAGCGATTTCTCAAACCTGAAAGAAATTTTGCTGATAGAAACTGCGTGTATATTTAGAACGTATCAAAAAGATGTGCAAACGGGGGCAATGCGTAATTGCGCACACATGGCTGCAGTGATTGTTGCAATATGAAGACATAGAAATAATGAAAGACGACGGAGAGAACGCATATTTCCTCCTCGTGTTAACATGTTTGGAATGAGAGAAAAACTAATTATTAAAACATATCGCCTATCCAGCCTTGCTGTTTTGGAGCAGTTGGAGGAACTCAGCGCAGATTTGGAGCCAGACACAAAAAGGAGTCATGCATACCTGCAATAATTAAACTCCTGGCAAGTCTAGAGTTTTTGGCATCTGGGTCATTCCAGCATACAGCAGCTCTCAAGATTCTTTGAATAAGACAAAACAAAGGTTTTCTTTGAAGGGACTGGATTCCCCAGTGTTATAGGAGCAATTGAATGCATTCATGTGCAGCTTGTGCCTCCTGCAAACTCCGAGCAAAAAATCCTCATTTCAATAGGCGTGTCTCCAACACTTTGCACCCCCTGTTATTTGCATGAGCAATCTTAGCAGATCACGTATTAATCACGGCTCCGCCTCACACGCCACACGCAAATTAGTACACGCAAAATGAGATCTTAGTAAATTTGGCCCTAAAGGTGCAGTGCACTCAACATTGTGTACCAATATGACTAATTGGTGTAAACAGTCATACTATGATAAACTAGATACATCTTTTGTACATTAAATCTACTATATCAGAGGTCTCTTAATATATGTATTTATGTGTTTTTACTCTAAAAACTGTTCATAATTTCATACATGAATGCTACCCTTTATTGCTAAGCTCTACTATTTGCTAAATCCCATGAGCATTTACTGCGCTGTTGAATTAAGCTACTCATTTTGACCTGGCCTCTGGGTTGGACCATTTTTCTTGTCATGTAGATGAGAGCAGCTGTAATGGAATATTACTGATATATACTTAAGCATCACTCATTTCACAAAAATATTTGGAGCATGTGTGATGTGACACAGACACATTTTATCATCTAAGAGTACACATACACAAATTGAGTGTTCTCCAACTACAACCATGTTAACTTGGTTAAAGCTTTGATTTTGCACAATTTCAAAAACTAGAATGTTTATAGAAAAGGTTAAAATCTAGTTTCACTCAAATTTGTGAATTACATAAACTACATGAACTGAACAATTCTTTTTATCATGCTGAACCATTTTTGAAATCCTTCAGGTCAATTGGGTTGTTAATCATCACAGGTTTTCAGGCTTGAACTCTTTGCTGTTGGAGTCCTACACTGCTCCACTGTCTATTTTCTCTCGTTGCTTTACTTTTCACCCCCCTAGCAGTGTTCATCCTATCAAACTGCACCAACCCCTCCATGCTCGGTTTACACTCCACTGAGCCGATGTCATCATTCCTACATATCTTGCCAGGTAGAATTGGCCTCCTTTTCTACTTCATGTTGTTCAACTGCTAAAAATAAAGCTCCCTTTTGCTGAGCTGCCACGATGCTCCAGTCTGCTCCTCCACAGGGCTTGAAACTTCACTTCCTGATTAACGGACTCCACTTTCAAAAGTCACAAGCAGCCCGGGATGCCTGTGAAATATGGTTCAAACATTAAAAAAATCTTTGAGTCCAGGCAAACATCTTAAACTGGATGATAATAATAAAATGTAATCAAGTCAACTGGGATCCTTTTGTTTGTTTGTTGCATTTGTAGTGGCAGAAGACCTGAACTTTTTGGATAGACAATAAAACCACTTTTATGTAAAAATCTAAAATAGGACAGACGATGTTAACATGCACAACAAATATTTGATCACACTATGATATCAGGTATTACAAGTCATCAAACAGCATAATCTGGTTTAGCTTTTATATGAAAATGACAGTTATCTGATTATGTGAAATAAGATTAATAAACCTAAGTTTTTCCCCAAAATAAAAATCTTGTTTTTAATGACAAGCTGTAAGGTAAACCAATTTAGTGGTTTTGTTTTACATCTGGGTATATGCAAAAAATCTGTTTCTTTTGACTTTCCATCTTTTTTCTTCAAAAGATTTAATCAGTTGTAGCGGATTCCTCTTTGAGGAACTATTTCACAATCTTTGGAATTTTATAACAAGAGACAACAAACTATCCATAAAGAGAAATGCGGATTATCTGATTCTTGGGGATGCAACAAACACAATCTTTCTCCTCCATTCCAAAACTGTTTCTGAGGATGATGATTAAGAACAACCCTTTGAACTAACTTTATTGCTTAAGTTTGGACTCAACGGGAGACCCGAACCAGGTCTCCATCACTCATCAACACAAACACACCAGATATCCTAAATACACTTTGCCTACAACAGGATTACGAACTATGAGGTGCCGTGTGGGACATTATTCAGAAATACCCTCTCATAGACACATGTAAAATTTAAGTCATTCACACAACATACTGAAACAGCTCATACATTATTGTAAAAACATTCACACATTATAGTGAAACCTCTAATACAATATACTGAAAATGTCTCTCATATACTATACAGAAATATCCTCTTACATACAACACTGAAAACCTGTCATACAACATCCTGAAACCCTCTCTTACAACATAGTAAAACCCTCTCATATAATATACAAAAACCCAGTCATACAACATACGGAAATCCTCTCATACAACATACTAAAACTCTCTCATACAACATACTGAAACCCAGTTTTGAACCCAGTTTTCATTGATCAGTTTTAATCAATGAAATCAGGTGTAACACAATAATACTGAGCCCATGCTACATATCGCGTTGGACAGAGTTCTGATACTACTCTCTGCCTGATATCCATATCAAATCTATGTATTACTCGCGCTTTTTTTCGACTTCCGTTTCAACTGAATTTTACCTCTCACACACATTAGTGAAATTTGAATGACGAAGTTTCACTTCAGTGCATACATAATTTCACTATAGTGTATAAGAGAATATTTCAGAATATAATATGGGGGATTTTAGTACATTATGTGAGAGGGTTTCAGTGTGTTGTATGACAGGATTTCAGTATGGTGAATAAGAGGGTTTTAGTATATTATATGAGAGGGCTTTAATATGTTGTATGAGAGGTTTTCAGTGTTGTATATGAGAGACATTTTCAGTATATTGTATGAGAGGTTTCACTATAATGTGTGAATGTTTTTACTATAATGTATGAGCTGTTTCAGTATGTTGTGTGAATGACTTATAATTTCACATGTGACTATGAGAGTGTCAGGAACACATTCCTGGCCCTGGGTTAGTTCTATTATTTTATTTATATGTTCACCTCTGGATGTTTAGTTCTTGTCTAATCCATCCATCCATCCACCCATTTTCTACCGCTTATTCCCGAACGGGGTCGCGGGGGGGCTGGAACCAATCCCAGCTACACAGGGCGAGAGGCGGGGTACACCCTAGACAGGTCGCCAGCCTATCACAGGCCTATGTTTAATTACACACACAGTTTTACATTCCTTTACACAGAAACTCAGGTTAATCATCATATATACACATCATTGGTTTATTTTTGTTTGTCTAGTTTGTTTACATTTTTCTTATATAGTTTTATTGTCTTTCTCATATTTAGCATATGTATAGGCTTTAGAATAGATTAAATAAATATTCACTTTATTATCTGGTCGTTGTCTTTCTTTATTTCCCATGGTCATGATTCAGGTCAGTTCATAGTAGAACTTACGTAAATAGCATCTGAGAGTGATTGATTTAGTCAAACGGATTAATTATTCTTTTATTCTTTGAGTTAATAACTCTATGACATCATAGGTTTCCTTCTATGCCTATAGTTTACCAAAGTAAACTAAAAAAAGGAGGGGGTGTCTAGTCTAAGGATGCAATGAACTCGGTTCTGTAGGGGTGGTGCAACACTGTTCTAGACAGATATTGAAGTCACATTACACTTCTCATGCGAATAGCATGTTCCACTCTCTGCCAGTGGTAGCGCGGCATAAAAAATTACTGAAGAAGAAGCCGATGTACAAAACAAAATAGAAAACTCGTTCATCTGTTGGTTAATGCCTACAAACTTTGGTTTCAAGAATAAAATGGATTAACATGGAGCCACCCCAAACAAAGCGGACTGTCAGGATGAACGGTCTGGGATTTAAATCACATTAGCTGGTCTGATTGTGCCATAAAATTAAACAAATAACATCTGGTGACGATATCGTAGAGCTGGATGTGAATTAGAGAGATTTATATGTTCAACCAAAACTACAAAACTGTAAAATCACTTCCAATTCTCTCAAAATGATACAGACCAATGATTATTAATAACCCCCAACTGTTAGAAAATCCTATTTGTGATTTTTTTTGTCTAATTTTGGTGCTTCTTAACAACAGTTGATTTGCTGTCTGTCTTGCATCCTTCCTCTTCTCTGTGCTCTCTCTAGCAAGTAAAGGTCATCGAGGTGTTGACTTCTGTTTTATACCTTCATCTGTCCCTTTCTCCTTACTTTCCTCATATCTTCTTATGTCCTCCTGGATTTCTTAGCTAAATCAGCCATTGTGTGTGCCGCTGGATCACACAATGGCATAAAACAAATGTAGCTGTTACTATGTAGCCAGAAATCCATTCTTTTAAACTTCATTCACTTTTCTATTTATCTGTCACAGTTTCTCTAGTTTATATATTAGATATGCAAGCTTCACATGAAATATTTTTTAAACTTTTAATAATTGGGCAAAATATAAATAAGTCAGAATACATTTGAACAGGCTATAAATAAAACATCATGACCTCACAATTTTTAGTCTTGATTATTACACTTGCACTTTATTCAAAGTGAAAATCAACTGTAACACATCATTGTGATGATACTGTTTACTTTAAACAATTGCCCAGAATTTTCCCTGTGCTTTAATCTCTGTTTTGGCACCTGCAAAGCTCAATGTGTCTTTGTCAGAAATAGAACAGGGGTGTATTCTTAGCCATGGTCAGTATGATCGTGGTGATTATTCAGCATATCATTCAAAATCAAAGATTTTTGTGAAAACACTGATGCATTTAAGGAGAAAAATAAATAACTCTGTAATAAGAATTCATATCTGTTACGTCCGGACTTTTTATTTTCATAAAGATCCTGTCATGGTCTCTGAATTTTTGTTCAGATTTGTTATTTGGGTCCACAACCACCACATCCCTGACGGGGTCAGAAAACAGGCCAATCCACAACAATGAATCACTCTAAATATATTAAATATGAATAAATATCCATAAATCATCAAAATAGTTTAAAAATCATTTTGCCATAATGCAAATCCATCTGACAGCCATTAGAAGTTTCCATGTGATGTCCAACATAATGATAGACTATGCCTTGGAATTAAGTTTCTAATGTTGTATATTAAACAATTTGCTTAATAAACAAATTAATTCACCACACAAAGATGTGCTGCTTTTTGTGGGTCCTTAACATGTTATAAAATCTTTGTGTAAAGCAAATTTGTTGTGCCAGGTTCTATATATCACCTAATTATTGATCTAGGGAAAATACAAATATTAAAAAAAGCACATTACAATTGATACAGTATCAGCTATTGTATTTAGCAGGGTTATTTTGACAACGTTCTTAAAACCATTGTAAGCAGAGCCTTTTCTTTTTTTTTCTACAGGCAGTAATAGTTGCTAAAACTCCATTTGTAATATCGGTTTTAGCGTCTACTCCAACGTAAGTACTTTTCCAGCCTGAAGGGAACTTTATGTGATGTAAGTGAATGGGGATCAGTCCAGACAATTCAAGTGTAAAGTGATTAGTCTGAGACATGAAAGCAGCAGCAATACCCACCATAACACAGGAAACTTGAAAACATCAGCAAAAATGTCTGCCATGCAAACAGTTTTTAGTCTTAGCCTTTAAAATATAGAACAAAGCACAGAGGAATTCACATATAGGGAATGAGAACCGCACCCCAGGTTCTTGCCCACGGAGATTTTCCTGAGACAGGAGAACAAATGTTAGAACATTCCCTGAAATATAGCCAAAATTGTATAAGTCAGAGCCTTTGATGCAGCGATAAATTAAAGCAGGCTTTAGCTATATCCTTTTCCCTTCTACAAGTCTACACAACATTTTAATACAATGTAGGACAATATCTTTCAAGTCATTCTCCCCGCAGCCCGGGAAGTCTTTTAGAGAGAAGTTCATAGGATGTACAAAATTATTCCTGTGAGCCAAGAACTTTCCAAGCCATATTTTATTCACCCACTGAATCCACAGTACATCCACTTAAATGAAGTCAGTTGTTTTTATACAATGACAATGGCTTTTTGAACATCTTTGACAAAAAGGCACAAAAGGGATGCTGAGTGGAACAGAACTGGCAACAAAAGAATAAAGACCCATTCACACCTGAAAATCTGAAAGCATAACATTGAATCGAGACCTAACAAGGATTCTCACGTTCCCTGTCTCTTTTTCTCAAGTCATAAAGTAAATCAAATGGAAATAAAAGCATTTCTAACTTTGATCTTAAAATCAAAAGCATTCTTGCCAATGAACACATTTAAGATGACAAAGATGCCTTGAAAAATCCAACCTAAACAATTTCTGTGCCAAAGCTTTTTCTGTTGGTGATCGAATGTGGATGATCAGGAGCAGAGCGAATTGCTCTGGCTGTTTATTATTTAGTGGGAAAAAGGGGATCTTAAGGGAAGGTGAATATATGTTTTTTTGCACTGAGTTGAAGGTCAGGTAGTTTCTTCCTGCACAGCCTTCTTTCAGCTTTGCTTGCTGAATGAAAAACATAATGAAGGATACAGCATCTTGGCTGGTTTAGTCAGATCATTTAAAAAGAAGTCATAATGCTTAGTCTGTGGAACAATTACTTTAGATGAAATATTTGACAAACTGCCCCAACTGTTGGCAAGTTGCTGACCCTATAAAAAAACAAACATTTGATAGCACTTTGTCTATCTGGCAGATTTCTATTACAGTATAGTAACAACACACATGTATTCTGTCCCATTATAAATACAGTGCTGATTTCTTTCATTCATTTCAAGATCACTTAATCCGGTTTACTGTTTTATTAAGCATTTCGTTAAAATTTGCGATATCTTTCCCATGGTGGAATTTCCTTCTCAACTGTGATACTGTATGTGCAGATTGTTGCTAACCTTGATCACTGGACAAGTTCACCTGCGAGCCAGCACAGTGAAAATCCTTCTTTTTACACAGATGGGACGGACAGATGGAGATTTTAACAGAGTACCTCATGCCCTTGAGCATTAGTGAATTTAAGTCTGGTGGAAGAAAAGTTGGTAGCTTCCCAGCATTAGTTGAGCAACCAGTCCAGCATTTCCAAGCACTGGTTTTAATCCACAACTAGGACAGTGTAATACAATGATTTATTGTTACAGTTTTTCTTTTACACTGTGTATATTACATTTGCTGAAAAGATAAGTAAATTACATTTTGTTTTGAATGACCAGGATGAATTTGATTGTTTTTTTTTTCCCAGAAAGCTTGTCGCCTCAGCTTTTAAGTGAAAACTAATATATCACATGAGGTAGCCGTAATAATTGCAGGGCTGATAATAAGTTCTGATTTAAGCTGCTTGATCTTGAAGAGGCCACAAGGTCGAGTGTGTGCTAAACTGTAAGAGTAGACTTCTGTGGTTCTATATTTAATGTCTCCCCTCACTCAGAAGGTGATAACTTTCATCTTTTCCATTTTCTATAGAAGGAACCTTTTCCCTGCACCTCTTAGCAAGAGGTCGTTTTTCCACTTCTGGCTTTGTAGATAAAATTAGGACCTCTGACTTACCGCAGGACAGCCAAATCAAATTACTTTACTATTACTGCTGCAGCAAAATGAAACAAGATTGAAAGAAACTGCTCATATTGCTTTAGTTTTATAGTCCAACATCTTTCTTTTTTCAAAAGCTGCAGATGACATGAGTAAAGATGTGTATTTATTTTTGTAAACCAATATACCAAAAGGGTATACTTTCAAAAAGAGATTTTGTGACAAATTTTTTTATGAACGAAGTTAGATTGTTATTATGACTGAAAATGTATTGATTTCTTCCAATATCTTTTTCCACTGCAATGCCACATTCATACAAAACCCAAAATAAGGAAGGATTGATTTTATTTTTTGTCTTTTTTTCAGTCTCTTTGATTTTAGAAGAGGCTTCACAGTGGCCCAGTGGTTAGCACTGCTGCCTCATAGAAAAATAGTTGGAGCTTAAGCTTGGGCAGTGGCCCTTCTATGCTGAGTTTGCATGTTCTCCGTGTGTTAGCATGGTTTAGAGTACTCTGGCTTCCTCACACCATCCACAGACATGCATTTTAAGTTGATTGGTCATTCTAAATTGTCCTCAGGATTGAATGTGAGTGTTCCTGGTTGTGTGTCTGCTTGTTCATCTCTCTGTGTTGCCCTGTGATGGACTGGCAACCTGTCCAGGGTGTATCTCTCGCCCAGTGATTGTTGGGATAGGCTCCAGCTACCTGCAACCCTTTATTGGAATAACCAGTACAGATGGATGGATGTATGGATGGATGTATGGACGGATGGATGGATGGATGGATGGATGGATGGATGGATGGATGGATGGATGGATGGATGGATGGATGGATGGA
>JBAMHX010000010.1:23259686-23290503 GCA_037177515.1 Pseudomugil tenellus
GAACACAGAAATAAAGCCTTTTTAAAAGGGCAAGCAACGAAGGAAAAACCATTCCGGAAATTGAAGTGCATCAAAAAAAAAAAAAAAAAAAAAAAACACCCCCCACCCCCACCACTCCCATCCCTCATTGGAGCATAAAGTCCAACAACATATTGAGTCTTAAAGCACAGGATTTATCCATATGTAGTTTCACGTGCACGTGAAACTACATTTATGCCCTCTGCCTCTGCAACTTATTGTATTTCGTATAAGACATGCAGACACTTTCAAGCAGCTGATAGATTGCAGAAGGTCACCTTGGCTTGAATGCCATCACCTCTGTGCTGGCCTGCTTGTCTCTCTTTCTCCTGAAGCAGAGGTCCTTGTTGAAAGAGTGCTAATGCAGGAGTATGCATATATAACACACATTCTCACAATGTTTGTCAAAGCCTCATTTGAAATTCTCTCATGTCCATCGATACGTAATTACTCCAGTCCAGTGGAGAATTTATCTGTGGACTTGCTTTTAGAGGAGAACTATTTACAAATTCATTTAAAAGAAACAAGTTTAATGGGTGTGTGGGAGGAAACATAAAGTGAATAGTTATGGAACATGATGAAAATAGATTCCCTCACAAGACAAGGTTAACTAAAGTTCCTTTTACGACTTTATGTGCAGCTCTCCAGCACTAATTTGTATCAATGTGTCAGATGCCAGTTGGTGAGGAGGCATTGAGGGAAAGGGATAGCTGACAGACAGAGGGGGCTTTTAAGACAGTTAAGAGAAAGGCAGGGTCATCATATAAAGGCAAAATACAAGGAAATTATATTATATAATTAATCAAAGACACTATCACCTACAAGCTAACAGAGCTCTTTATCTGCAACTCCAAGCACACCTGCCTGTCTTTTAAAACAACTCATCAGTTGAATGGATGGCAGCTGTGCAGGGCAGGAAATAACGCAGAGGTCAAGAGTTTCAATTTGACATAATGATAGAGAAAAACTGGGGTGATTATTCTACGTACCTGAGTTTCTTAAGAATCACTTAAGTGTAAAACACTTAAATTTCATTTTATTCCAAGACAGGACATAGGTAAGTCATGTGACCAGCTAAAATGTTGTGTTATGGAGTAAAATTTTGCAGAGTTTTACAATTGGAAAGGGAAATGAAGAAGGATCTGTGTTTGTGTCTATTTTATATGTCTCTGAGAGACTGGACTTTGCATTCCTAGTATTGGTGAGCTGTTCCTGCAAGTGTTTTTGCTAAAACTATTAAAGATACCTTATAAGTAACATTAGATCTCTACTGTGTGAGTTTTAAGGTGCCTGGGACATCTGATAGCCTACCACATTTATAGCAAAAGATTATTTAAAGTCCTTTAAGTTGCAAGCTGGCTCTACCACAGTTTAGACAGGTTTAAACACCTCTCAACTTGTACTACCAGTTTATGCTTTGGACTGGTTTGGGTGCAGCACTGTTCATTACTGATGCAAAGCTTCCTGTTTCAGAAATGTTACAACCCATTCTTCTGGTTCATAGTATATATTCTTTTTTTTTAATTTTCAGCTATTTACACCTGCCCAACTACTTAAGCACTTGTCCTTTGACTAGTTAAACAAATACAATGTTTTCTTTTAAAGAAAAAGAAATGTTCATATATGTTTTCCTTGTCTAGTATGGGGCAATTAAAGATGGTTGCGTATTTATCACCAGAAAGTTAACAGCACAGGTGATGTTGCTAATGATTAAAATTCAATAGTTTTCATCTGCAAGCAAAACAATGTCAAGCCTTGAGGAAAAAAATAAAGAGAAGAGGAACCGTGGAAATCAACTGAGAAAAAAATAGAGCTCTCTTCAGAAATTACTAGAATTTCTAGGACTATCTGGCGTATCAAATCTGATGGTATGTCAGTAAGTTGTGAAGCTCTTTGCCATCTCAGACTGGAAAAAACTGGTGAGTCACGTAATTCCCATGTTCGGAAGGTCAGATATGTTTTCACAATATTGTTCAGTCTTCATTGGAACAGACTCTTACTTTCTTGTATGCATGTATGACTCTTATTTAATATATAACAATGTATTTTATTTTATGTTACATCAGAGTTGAAATGGTTCTAACCATGGAGGCAATGACATGTTCACAATAAGAAGTTTCTGTGTCTACAAACATAAAAAAGGTAGCTGCAACAACTTTACTAGTAGCAAATTAGAGAACAAAATCTGATTTAAGTTTTCTAGGCAAACAAGTAATCACATGTAGAAAGATGATTTAGAAAAATATTTAATACAACAGTGTAAACCCAGTATTCTAAAAAATAATTCTTGCAAAAAAAATTCTTACATTGCAATAGTCTAACCATAGTATGACATAGTGAAATGAATGGAGTTCCATTCACAGAGTATATTGTGCAAGAAATGGAAATAAACAGGAGATGAAGCAGTGTCATATTGAGGCCTGGTGGTGTCCCTGCTGTCAGTATGGAAGCTCTCCAGTGAATTGCTGCATATTCTGCACAGCCTACTCATTCAACATTTCAACACAGTCCTGTCTAAAAATACTTGACATTTGCAAGTGAGTAGAGCAAACTCACAAACAAAAACAAAGCTTGTATCCCTCCAGTGGGACGGGGTAATCCCTGGACATCTGTTAATAGAGCATCCTGAGAGATGGGCCTGAGGAGAAGAAAGCCTGGATATTTATTTTGGTTATTGCCTTGCTTGTGATAATGCTTAACCATGTCCTGACAGAAGAGCTGGTTGAACCAGTAGCAGTGAAAGCAGTTTGGAAAATAAATATATCAATATATCATGTAGGGTTGTGCTTTATGTGCCAATGGGACATTACTTTTAAATTCTGTAGATTAAAATGATTGTTTTCACAGGCAGCCATGGGTGATTTTGTCATTGTAATTTTTTCTGTCCTTCAAACACATGCAAATACCCATATTATAAATAGAGTCACGGAGTAAGAGGGTGAGCAAAGGCAGAGGATGGAGACCAGGTACTTTTTGTTCATGGTTGTGTTCTTTTACACATCAGAATGATGGACTTTGTTTACATGGCGTGACAGAAACCTAAATTTAAAATAAAGACCTGGAGGGAAGGAAATTCTGTGTCACATTTCACCTTTTGTTCCAGTTAATATAAATATTTATTTCTTGTTGTGCTGTTTGTTCCACTGGATCATATCTAGCTGGGTCTGGATAGTCTTGCCGCTAAGTGTCTGTGATTCCTTCATTTAGAAGAATACGAAAATGAAAAAAAATGGGTAAAATCCATGTAAAACATGCTTAAAATGCAGCTGAGTGATAATCAAATAATAATACTGAATGTTGAAAAAATCCTGTGCTGTAGAAACAGATTTCTTTTGTCTGTTCCATCTAGTTCATTCAGCCCAGCATGAACCTTATTCTTTCATGCAAAATCAATGTTTTCAATTGCTACAACACCACAAACACAGTGCATGCTCCACCTGAAATGCTGCAATTTAGAGCTTTTAAAAACTGAAGCCTTTTGGATGGCAGTTTTCAGATCTGAGGATTGTAAGCATGAGCTGAGACTGAGAATACAAGAGACCAAGGTGCTTCTTGCAAAGGTCACCTGTAGGGATAGGTTGTGCTCAAAGAGTGCAAGAAACTAGTGGTGTTGGCTTGGGCATCTGACTGGGATTCACCCCAGACACCTCCTGGGGAGGTGTTGTTGACATGTCACACTGGGAGCAGGCCTAAGGGCAGGCTCAGGCCTTGCCAGAGAGATTACATCTCTTGGCTGGCTGGGAAACACCCCAGTTCATGCTCTCTTGAACAGAAGACCTGGAACAGAAAGCTGAAAGAAAAGCAGGTCTGGGGATATCTGCCTTGGGTCAGAAAATGAGTGATTTCTAGCCAACTCAAGTCAGTGGTCAAAAGATATAACACTATGGAAAGTATACAGAAAATAGGATCAGTGGCAAAGAGACCTGTGCTGTCGTAAGTGATGGCTAGTGGTATATCCTTGAACGTCCCCAATCCTATTTTCTAATCCTCAAAAAGTCATAATAAAATAATATAAAGCTGCACATGTTCACTCACAAAGCTCCACCTAAGGCCTGTACTACAAAGCGTGATGAACTCAGCCCAGATTTATCTCGGTTCTCTCTTGTTGACTCAGCCAAACATTAAGGAAGTGGGAAAAGCCGTACTGCAAAGCTGGTTATCAACCTGCTGGCTCCACCCAGACCTTTCCACTGAAGATAAATGCACGTTCACGTAAAAGAGGTGGTGCTCTGAGGTTTTGAACAATCACAAACATGGACAAACCCAGAGCAGCGTGTTTCATCCATGAAGAAGCACATCATCTGATATTAATTAATGGGACAATATAAACTGGCTGCACTTAGATTATAAACCTCCATTTTAGATGTAACCCCAGTAGAGCTAAAAGAACATGGGAGCAAGAAAGGATCAAATATAAAAACATCATTCAAAGTGTTCAGTGACAAGGCTTTATTACTGCATCTTTTGCTTGGATGAAACCTCGGTAATGCGGTGCGTACTGTCTGCAGCACAGTAAGCACCCAACTACGTTGGGTCACGTTTGGTAAAAACGCTCTAACAGCTGCATATGTATCTCATCCCATCAGATGTAAATCTGATCCTTTGGTACAGCATCTCATCTGTAAAGTCTAACGGGTTGGACCTGTCCCTGAAGACTCTTTTTCTCCTAAGTGCTACTCACTACCCTTGCTGCAACATCATCATGATCCTCTTGAAAAATGTGCATGACATTTTTTATGAGATCTGATTGGCCAGGAGGTGGTGCTTTTCTATCTTTTATCCCAGAACCTAACCTGCTCCAGAGCATGTGTTGCTGTGGCGATACAGATCGATCAAAAGGAAAACACCTTAGTAGTTCAGAAAATCCAGAAGTAATTCCTGAAGTTTTCCGGATAAGCATACAGGTCTCTGGGGTCAAAACTTTGAACCAGGAGCTTTGATGTCAGGACAGGATGCATCCTGAGGTCATGGCCTCATTTGCACTTAACTGGAGGTTAATGAGACAAATAGTTCCAGAGATATAGTCAAAAATCATATTTTTCTTGCAAAAAGCACCACAGGGAAACCCTGAACCAAAATTTTGAAATTCGATACAATTCATCTCCTTGGGGACGTAAACAGGTATACTAAGTATTGTTCGCGGTATCGCGCTCAAGGTGGCGCCGGATGTGGCGCCGGATGTGGCAGCGATCTGGGAGAATAATATCCCTGACACTTCGCATTCGGGGATATGAATATCAGTAACTCAGATTGACTACAGACTAGCCTATAAACACTGAGACCCCATTTACAAAATGACAACGGAGAAAAATTTTTTTTACCAGATGTCTATATTGTTTAGATGGAAACAGAGTTTTGTGTGGTAGAAAACGCAAAAATTACGAAACGCCTTCCAGAATTGAAATCCTGACAATGCTCCACACTTTTGCTGAAGTCTAAATTGTTGACAATGCAATAGTGCATTGAGGTCATATAAAGATGGCATCATAATCACGAGCCAGTTCAAGAAAACAATAACACAACATGGCCTGAAGTTATGCTAGCAGCGGTAAATGCGGTGCAGGAGTCATGTCAGCAATAAACTACAATAATCACAGAGTCATTATTCTGGCTGGTGTGCTTCTCCATGTTGTTTTGATTTGTCACAACATGGACATGGACATGTATATAATAACTAGATGCCCGCACACGCTGTTTGCCTATGGAATCGAACGGGCTCACTCGGCAGAAATCTTTTGTCAGTTATTTCACTCATTCATGACATTAGCTGTGTCCAGTGTCAGGATCTTTTTAATAAAGCATTTACTTTAAAAACAAACATAACTTGCTGCCACCTACACACTGGCTATGGTTTGTGCACTTTTGCGCCTCAGAGTGCACACAGATTTCCGCAACCAAACCAGTTGTGTAAACGTAGATTTAAAATGAGGACAAAACACTACTTTTGCGTTTTTGCTTCGGACCATTTCCGTCTAAAAGTAGCCTAAAGTCACAGGTTCCAAGTCTTGTTTTTTATTTTATTTTTTTTTTGTCTGTTTCCCCTTGGGAATGATTATTGATTTAAATTAATTTCATATTAGTCATGATATACTCAATAGGAAATACATTAAATGTAGAAGCTATTTCTATGATCAACTGTTTTTTTTGTTTTTTTTTTATCAGACAGTTGTTGTGCACAGAAAGCCTCAAGAAATGAATAATTTTCCAAACCAATTTCCTGGTCATCTTCAGTGCTGCATGAGGCCATCTCTTGGCACATCTTAGGCTGTACATATAAACCTTGATACGTGGAACAGAAAGAGATCATAGTTATTTATACAAAAGCTCTGAGACATTTCACTACAGTTACATATGTAAAAATGTACAGATGTTTAAATAATAGCCATTAGTCCTTAACTTTAATATTATTTCTTCTTTGTTTCTGTCTGTAATTATTTGATACAATTCTGTACATATAACATATTTTTAGAGGTAGCTCATAAAAAGCCAGTTACCTCATGGCATAAAACATCCAAAAACCCTGACAGGACAACACTGAGTAGAAAGTTATAATTACAGCAGATCATAAGCTATTTGGCACACAGATTTTAGTGCTGCACTCCCTTCTGATTTCTGCCCATATACATTTACTGAGAGGCATGTGTGTGGTTTAGCCTTATAGTCACAATTTAGATGAGGAAAGAACTCCTACAAAAAAAAAAAGAATCAACAACTATGTTCTCATAACAACTATGTTTCTCGCTCAGGAAAAAAATGCAGACTCCTATCTTCTAGCTCCCATTCAAGTTGACACAAGAACTTTGCTCAAAGGTTTTGCATCCCTGTCATGTAATATTCTTCCATACCAGTGATCAGCATGTGTTTTTACCAAATAATTTTAGATTTAGCATGTTTCTCTCAGCATTGGACCTTGGCTGAAGGCTCAACCACAGCCACATAAAACCTTACTTTATTTTATTAATGTGACCTCCCTGATATTTTCTGATTACATCCCACAATGCATTCTGTTATTCACTTTCTACTTGTCTCATGTGTATCGAAATGCACCATCAGGAAGCTGCTAAGAGCCTTTTGCAGGCAAACACTTATTTTATTGGATACCTACCTCTCTATATCTGCTTCACAGCCATCCATTGAGGGATGACTGAGGACACAGTGTCTTCAAAATCTTGTCAGGACTGGGGCTTGGGAGACATAGAATCTACACTTGTCAACAGAGGTGCCAGCCATCATCCGATTGCTGGAAAATATAATATGATAGGCACATGGCCTCATATTGGGTGGTTCTCCCAGAGTGGGCGCCATTTGGGGAAATGTATCTGACTTGTGTCTTTTATTAGTTCTGCTGATTGTAACTGAAAGTTGTGGATATAAGAAAAAAGAAAATAAATAAAATAATACACTGGAGAGGAAGAGATCAGTTACTTAGAAATAACTCGTCTTTTTCTGGTTATATGACCATTAATTGTTGATGAGCATCCCTGTTCTCTAAGCTGAAGCTTAATTAAAAATTCATTGATTTCAAATGTCCAACAATTATTCTACACTTCAGCCTGCAGTTTAGTTGTTAGTAGTAGAAGCTTGTAGAATTTCAGTGCATAAGATATGTAAGCGCATGATGTGTGTGTGCAAATGTGTGTGTATGGCTGAATAGAGGGGCACTTACAAGACCATTGATTTCCATTAGGCTTGCAGATTAGTTCCTCGCTTTCACTCTTGGTTTGCTGGGTTTCACTAGCATGCATTCGTCACTTATCGTCAAAGTCCGTCTACTAAAGTGCAAGCTCCAGAACGCTGGCTTGCCATTTCTCTCCTACTAGATAGAGTACAATAAGGTGAAAACACAGGGGGAAAGGGAGCTGTGCGGGAAAAAGAAAAGACAATGTACTATCATCAACTAGGCCGCAGAAGTGAACAAATGCCTCTAAACAAAATGAATAATGTGCCTGATGTTTAGCTGTAAAAGCAAATGTAGGATACAACAGGGGGCTCTGTGGAGAGCTAAATGTCAATGATGAGTGGATGTGACAGACCTATGATAAAAGAGATAGAACAACACATAGCATCAGGCAGCTATCTGATTTAATCAGGAGTGATATGGAAGAAATCCCCTTCTTAGGTCACAGAAACAGAAATGCAGATGGCAAGAACACTAAAGCTAAGTCATCTGTCCTGGTCATCATCCCCAGACCTTGTCCTAAGGTGCAAGCTGAAGTCATGAAGGCAATATGGTTCTTACACAGCATTCCGGCCTCATGTAAAAGGGCAAATGAAACATTGCAATTGTATATTACTCCTTACTCAGTTGATAAGGCTACAAAATAATGACTTTACAAGGGGTTTATTGTAAGACAGATTAGTTTTATAGTGCACCGCCATCCTCAGGCTCTATTGCATCACCTAAGGGTAGACTCTGTCATCTTTGATTTCCAGGCTGCAGTGCTGCTCTAATGAAAGTCATTTTCATTTTACCTCAAGAGCCTGCAAATAACCCCAAATAACATTTTTTATCGCTGGGAAAATTTATATTGCATAATAGATGCTCATTTATATCACAAATTAGGTCTCTAAATAAGTCCACAGAGCATGTTGATGTATCCATGTGCAATGAAATACAGGAGACATCCCCACAACTAATGATCACACAAAATACATACATATCTCCCCTTCAGATGGTGATATTGTTTGTTGTACAAATAAGCAGCATGTCGTTGTTTTTCTCCTTTTTTCTTTCTATGATGCCAGTAACATGCCAGAACTGCTTGTAATGTTCATTAGAATGGTCATTTAATAGAAATTTCAAATAAACATATCATATGATATTAACATACAGGCTAGTAAAATACCTATAGTAGATTGGTGCTTGACAACTTGGGATGATGTTACAGGAATATATATATATATATATATATATATAATAAATATTTGTGTGTGCAGCTATGATATGTGCAGCTATGTTTTGCACTGTAGATCTCATTGTGATGGCCTTCCTATGTCTGAATGCCAATTTGTCTTTGGGCAAGACACTGAATCCCAAGTTGCCCCCCCAATGTTCCTTTGTATTGTATGTGTGAGAATGGGTAAATGTTCTGTGTAGTGTAAAGTGCTTTGAGTGGTTAACATGACTGGAAAAATACTATACAAGTACAAGACCATTCACCATAAGCAACAGCTCCGTCTGTTTTGGCCCCTTTCTTAGCAAATAAGTTGTGTCCTAGTTGTCTTGTTGCTCTTTGAGATTTTATTCTTGGATCTTGATTTCTGTTACTTATTAATTATGTAATTCATGATTCATTGTTTTTTTTAAATGATAACAACCTGTCCTGTCTTAGATATGACAAAGCAGGTGAAAACCAAAATCCTACCAGCAACATACTGTACTTGACAGTTAGATAACAAACTTTATGTATTTATTTACAATTTTTGTTGCTTTAACACTAGAACCGGCAACATTCCAATTTCTTAGAACCACCGAAGCAGGTAAAAGTTACCACCCCCTGCTAGAACAGTGCAAATGACGGCAAGATACATCAAATCCTCATCCTCAGTACATGACTCATTACCGGGTAAAATGTCGGATCGATTGCTTCATCCCACCACTGATTCCTCCGCCATTTCGTCCGATTCCGCCTCACCAACATCCGGAGCGACTTCTTCTCCCTCCAACTCTCCGTCACTCAGATCTTGAGATAATAACTAAGTTTGTTTGGCATTCATCTATCTCTTCTATTCATCCATTTGCCATATGCAGCTGTAGATTAGCATAAACGGTTATAAAATCATTTTACTTACTGACAGCTATTGAACTTATGTACGTTACTTGGTGCGAATGAGCGTGGCACAGAAACGTCTGACAGCCGGGCACAGTGCATTAAACTAGATGGTAGAAATTACCTCTGTGGCGGTTCTAGGTATAAATGCTCAGATTTCTTTTTATTTGTGATCACATACTCACCAAAATTCACTATGTGTTTACTGGACCCATATCAGGAAAAGTCACAAACTGAGAGAAGTGTGGATTTTAATTTAACAGAAGTGTTTGAAAAACCAAGGAGGTAAAAATGACCCGCTTGGCAGTTCTAGTGTTAATTGTATAGAATCAATAGTTGAAGAATAAACACAACCGTAAAACATGCTAATTATTCTTTAATTAGTCTTTTTTTTAATGGCCAAATGAAGGTCTGATCTAAAAAGGAATAACTAAAACATAAACTAATATTCTTTATAAACAGAAAATTAGGTTGTGTTTCTTTTGCATTCATTCAATAATCAAAATTATCAGCATGCAAAAGGATTGATTTAGCAGTGAAAGTGCACTGTCCTCTCTCTGCAGCATCACCATTTTCCCTACTTGCATCAATCATGCTTATGTCCCATAATGCAATCAAAGGCCTAATGGCAAACACAGCCCAGCAGCACAATGCTGATGCGAGGCATTTTTCTTGCTGGCATAAGTGGACGCGTAAATAACTGAGTTAGGATAATCAGAGAGTAAAGCTGCCTGTGGCACGGTGAGTGTGTGTGTTTGTCTTCACATCTGTCTACAATGTCACTCCAATATTGATCACATTCACAGTTGTGAGACCATGTTGGGCAACCTGCTTGCTAGCTTGACAGGTGTCCTTGGAGGCCTAATATCTCTTGCCCCTCTTTGTTTCTCCTCCTTCCATCAGCAAGTTGGAGGCCCTGAGAGGGCTGTTGGTGTGACAGGTGCCCCAGTGGATATGGAAAGCATAAAAAACAAAGATGGAATAGGTGACACCACTTCTGTGACTCCCTCTGCAATATATTGCCGGTGGACTGTAGGCCAAACAACATTCACACTTTCAGAAGAAATGTACTGGCCAATAAATGGACACATTGGCAAACAAACATCACAGTCTCCTCATGTGGTTGAACTGGGGTCAGGTGTGAATCTTTGGAGAAGTGAGACAAGCAGCTGTGTGTCACGCTGAGGAAGGAGAGGCAATCACTATTCTGAACGCAAAAGCTCTTTATTATAGGGATACACAGCAATGATGCAAGGCAGCCTTGCGTGAAATTGAAGAACTGACATACTGTGTTGTCATCTCCTTTTTTTATTTGTCAGCTTTGCACAGTTCAATAACAAGTTGAGGCCGTCACTCACTAAAGTTGAAAGGCAATGTGTTATTGTATTCCTACTCTTTTCTTCCCTCCCAAGCTTAACTTTTTCTTCATGGTCCATCCTTATGAATTGCCTGAAGACTTCTGTCTCCATCTACAAGTTTGAATCCTGTGATTGAGGTAAGGAGCCCTTGCTTTGACATGCTAAGAAAATATGTCCAAGAGAATGGGTGATGAAGTGGTTTTGGGAAAGGGCTGTCAACAAAAATGAATTTCAGCACAAGAGGACTCAACACTTGTAATGCTCCAGTGGTTAACCACTTCCTGGCAGTTGTTCACAATGACAATTTTTCGAAGAATACGTTGTGTTGCTGTTTCCCCTAAAATTCCCCCTAAAATAATAAAATTCCAGGAACACAATCAGCCTGCATTGTGATAAATGCAGTTTTGGATTATGAAAAAAAACATATTGAGTTGATCCAGCAGGCGTCCATCATGCATACTGAATCAAGTCGAGAAAAGGATATTTTGTGTCTGGCTCATAAACCCCAATAAGCAAAGTCTGTACATTTTTTTAGTATTTTACTTTCATTCGTAAGATTACCTGTGTGTAAATCTGCTCTCCTTTGTCCTCAAACATGCTTATTTCAAACCCAGAAGGCTGTTATAGCGGCTGATAAACACTTATGTTCTCCATGCTTTTAGGTGTGACAGAAACAGTAGATAACTCTTAGTGTTTCATCTTAGGTCTGACATTCAGTCCTGATCTCCCATTTTAAATAACCAACTGGTGCACAACTGTTTCAAGTGGCTATCAAGTTTTCTGACTTGATGAATAAGGGTCAACTACTTTTTCTAAAAACTTGAAGCAAAGTTTAATTTGAGGTCTGTAGCATCTCTTTCATGCTTTTACTGGAGCAGTCTTGGCAGTTATGCACATCGAGGTGTTATTGATTTGACAGACCCCAGCCTGAAGCATGTGTTTGAAGTCTGTACATCCTACTGCAGTGTTGGCTTCCTAGTACTGTTGCTGACAAAATGCATTCTTTTTTGTCACAAAGGAAAACCTTTCTTTAAAGCAGTTTGGAGCCCTGTTTGTATTAACCTTTAAAAAGAATGGTTGATCACCGGAGGATCCTCCTCATTCATGTACAGTATATCTGTGTTTTTCATTACTGTTAGAGGAGTTAATTTCCAAATATATCTCACACTGCCAGTTTTCATTTAATTCTTTTTGCTGATGTCTTACATATTAAGTTTTAGTGTTGTGAAAAGCTGTGTTTTAGGACAAACACTGATGTTTTTCAACCCCCAAAAAAGCAGAATTTGCACTCAAATCCAACAATACACATTGAACTGACCGTTGATGCTCTATATTGATACATTTTATTCCTAAATCCCTTGCCTTAACTACTACAGCTAAACTCCTGCCCTTTTTCTCATTCTACTCCTTATCCCTAAAACCAAGGACTTAAATACAGTGCTTAATCCCCCAGTACAAAGCTACGCAAGAAATTAAACAAGAAACAAAAAAGTATAAAATAATTACAAAAACAAGCTAGGATCTTGTACAAGTGGGAAATTTTCCCGCAATTCGGAAACTTGTGATCAGTGTAAGATATTGTTACTGTCAGTGTGTCACAACACAGTCTGTATATATTTCATAATTTCGGGTATTTCAGGTGGAAAAGTAAATAAACAAACAAACATGAAAACAAAGACAAACAAATTTGACAACTGCATTATCTATAACTAAGGAGGAGTTTATGTGAAATATTGCACAAGATACCATATACGGCCACATTGTTGTATATTTTCTGCTCTATAGTAAGAGATGAAGACAGTTTTGTCTAAGATTATTTTACAACTGTTTTAATTGCTGGCTTTACTGTCTGCAGAGCAGCAATTTTACTGCCAAACTTGCTGTGATAACAAAAATGAAAAAAAGAGTCGGGGTAAAGCTGTTAAATGTACAGCTCCACTTACAATACTCCTTGTCTTGTCTTTGATCTGCACACTTAAAACAGTTGTTTCATCTTGTTTTAATTGGTGCTATTATGTCTTTTTTGTTCTGTCTTTTGTCAAACTCAACCTCATACTCTCGTTTTTTACTTTAGCAAATCCTCCCAGACGGCCTGTCCTACACTGCACTCTCCACAATGCCGTTTTCCAGCTTTAAACAACTCTGTCTAATAGCTAAAGTCAATCTTTTGTTTCATGCCCTACTTTCATTAAAACACAGATCCCCCGGGTATAGAATTATATGTTCTCTCATTTTTTTATTTATACACAGACAGACGGATGGACGGATATAGATAGATAGATAGATAGATAGATAGATAGATAGATAGATAGATAGATAGATAGATAGATAGATAGATAGATAGATTAAATAAATTAAATAACTTGCACAAGTCTGCAGTAACAAGCAAAACATATATCTTAAAACCAACAATAAGATGAGAAAATCCGTTCTTCGATATTTCTGCTGATACTAATCAAAATAACAGTCACAATAAACGGTTGCACATTCGCTTAGTTTTTAGCACAAACATAAAAGTGGTCTTGTGGTACAAATGACTCCAAAGCATTTGCAATTATTATCATGTTATATGTATTGTTTCTTATAATCTATTGATAACCTTTGACATTTTTTCTACAAGAAGCACCTTCTAGAGGAGACATCTGCCATGGTTCCTATGACAGACATGAAAAGAAATACTGTAAATAAAAGCTAAATTCTTGCCACCAAACACTAGCAATGTCTTTGTCTGCTTTTGGGGAGAAAAAAAGGACGGCATGAAACAATATTAGATGGGTAATAAAATAGATGTGAAGTATTCTGAGTAAGGCTGTTTGTCTGTATATAGTCAGAGGTGGAAACTGCGTGTGTGGACTATGGAGAGCTGCAACACTGTTATCATTGACTGTCTGTCTGCGCGAGATGCGATGTGACAGCTGAGCAGAGCTGTGAGGGCACTGATGAATTCACAAATGTTAGCCCCAGGGACTAGTGAGTTAGGGGGAAAGGTGGGAGGAAAGGGTGAGTGGGTGATTTGGCACACTGGGGAGGAGGAGTGGGAGGGACAGAGGAAGGGATGGGACGTTATCAAGGACTATCTACAGTGTTCTGGAGCATATCACTAACGTAATCTATTTTTATATCAAGTGTTTTAAGTATTTATCAGTTTTTGTACTCAGTTAATCTTCCTTTATTTGTTCCATTATTATGTCTGAGACACAAAATGTAAGCTACATCTAGACACAACATACTGTAGAAGACTTGAGGCAGGGTTAAATCAACTTGGTAGTAAAAACTGTTGGATTTCTGAATGATGGGTGTATTTTTAAATAATACCTTAGCAAATATGTTGCAAAGCGGTGCTAAAAATATGTACTTCATTAATAATGTGAGCACCCATACTATAAATAGTGCCTAAGAGCATCTCACTTTGAGTTGCATTTAATTTTACACTTTTTTAAAAGTTTAATTGTCTGTCTAATATCATGTTAACTGAACATTTAATAAATAGAAGCCTATAGCCAAGACATAACGTGTTACTTTGCTACTTTGCAGGGAATTAATTTCCTATGTCATCAATTAGCTCACATGAAGGAGATGGTCAGATACATGATTTGCATTTATCAAGCATGCGGTTGATAGTTTATTTCATCTCATTTTAAGGCCTTTGCTCTCCCGGTCCAAATTATTGTTTTGGTTTTTTTGTATCCATCATTTTATGTGTTTTCCCACAAAGAGCGTTACTAATAAAAGCCTCTCTTGGTCTCATGCATTTTATTGATCAGTCATTTGTGGTTATTTCCCATGCAAGGCTAAATGAAGTCATCAAAGAGTGAGGATGATTTTGTGGTCCCCTCACTGCTGCATGGTAAAATAAGATGCTGGGTTCATTTGATCCGACATTTCAACCACAGAGAGATTCAGCTCATGAGACAGCTGTGGAATTTATCCCAGATGTTTTCTGTATATCTCTGTATATCAATATATTTGTTTATACTCTGATAATAACTTTTTTTAAAAAAAATGAAACTTAAAACCTTCCTTTTCAACAAATCATACAGTTAGGGATAGTCTAGCCGGACATCCCATGATGCACTGGGGACTTCCAATTAATCTCTGCTGCTTATTTTCCATGTAATTGGACATTACTGGCATCATTAACCTATTTATCCTTTTTTCTGCAGGTCTTATTTCTCCTTTTTTGCAGGGGTTATCTCTCATTTCTTCCTTTTTTTTTTGCAGATCTTACTTCTTATTTTCCTTGCCGGTCTTCCTGGATAGAAGCTGTAATGTATATTTATCTGTCTTTTCTGTCCTCTCTGACCCCAGTGAGTCAAGGCAGATGGCTGCCTTACCTGAGCCGCGTTCTGTTGGAAGTTTTGCCTTCCTGTTAAAAGGGAGTTTTCCTTCCCACTGTCGCCCAATGCTTGCTCAGGATGGGAGATTGGGTTGAATCTTGATCAGTCAAGATTCGATACAATCTAGCTGGTTCCCAATTTAAGTCTATTTTTTTAATTGGCCGTTCTCTGTGTGCGCCTTGGGACGACATTGTCGTGAAATGGCGCTATACAAATAAAGTTGAATTGAATTGAATTAATAACATTAAAAAAGAGAGGTTGCAAATTCCCCAACATTTGTAAATGAATCAGTTTAACAATTTTGGAATCTTGATTATCTTTGTTAGCAGTATGAAGGGTGTTGGTGTGGTTGTCACATCCCCAGGCCTATTGGCCTGAAGATGTGGTCATACAAAGGCCACGTTCCAATCCATGCAGTGCATTGCATGGATTGGAACGTGCCACAAAGTGTCTTCCGCAGACCGCACGCTCCAAAGTGCGCACTCCACTTGAAATGAGAAAGCCAGGGGTAAGAGCATCACAGATGTGCTCTAGACCTCCGATGTTGAGCAACTTTATACGTTGTTTATCCAGTTAATGATCCCAATAGTTCACAAAAAGACAAAGTTATATAAAAAAACAATCACAATTTTTTTATATTGTTTAATTTACATGTGTCCCAAAACTAAAACATTGTCATGGAAAAATAATCCTGGTCAGATGCATGTAATAAATTTCATTTGTGGTCACGGCACACAGTCCTGCTGCCATCCCAGATTGTCTACTGGAAAAATTTGTGCTTATATGTATAAAAGAACGTCCTCTTCAGCACTCGACTACTGCCAATTCTTTTCTATCTGGTGCGTAGTGACTTCTGATTGCAGGTTTTTTTCTTCTTTTTAAAATCCATTGGCTTTTCTGATTGGTCGGAACCGAGGAGTGGTCCAATGAAGTGACAGTCTTGACAGGAGGTAATTAATGACAGGTGTTTCATATGATGAGCTCAGAGAAGTTAATGAGGATGTCAGCTAGATCTGTATTGCTGTTGTGGAGGTGAGCCATGCAGAAATCTGTGTTTCAATCCATGCACTGCACGCTTAGAAGGGAGGATTCAAAGTGCAATTACGTCATACTGGCGCTCAAAGTACTGTCCAAAGTGTACTCAGGCTCCACACTTCAAATGTGCACTTTGTTTTGTATTGAATTAGCTTAAAACAAAGCGTTTACACTATGTATCCCAACGCAGTCTGCAATCAGGCAGCTCTGTCCTCTTGGATCAGTTTGCCGTTGGGAGGGATTTTGCTGGTTGTGTTAGTTAAATTTGGAGACTTTTGGAAATTGGAGGATTTTGAACATTTAGAACACCCTTTATAGATAAGATATTTAGATTTCCCATTTAGTTTTGTGCACGACTGTGCCTTTTGAGTTGTTTATTTGAGAAAGGAAGCTCTTTGTTTAGTTCATTTTTATTTTTTATTAGAGTATTTTGGTTTGTATTGTTGGATTTTGGTTCATAGTTAATTTTTGAGTGTTTTGACTTCTTTTGTACATATTTGTAAATAGTTGAATTAATTGCTGAATTGGTAATTGATAATTGTATTATAAGTTCACTGAGGTCTCTTTTTTGTGTTTATATATATATATATATATATATATATATATATATAATGTTATTGGATAATTGGATACCTAAGCTTTGGACACTTTTTGTTATTGTTGTGTTTAAAAATGTATGCAATTTTGTTTAATAAATTATTGTTATGTCTTTGTTGCATCCAGTTTGTTTTATTATTTACTCATTTTTGCTCTGGACCGCTATAGGGATTGTAACAGTGGGGAAAAAATTAGCTGGCCCAAACACTAAGTTTTTGATTTATCGGTCCATCTTTTAGCTATAGTGACTAGATTTTTAATATTTGAATATTTGAATGAATATTTCACCACAAATGATTGAAAAGAGTTTCTTTGGGAAGGTGTAAGGGCTTAGCCTTAGAGATGGGCCCAAACACTAAGTTTTTGATTTATCGGTCCATCTTTTAGCTATAGTGACTAGATTTTTAATATTTGAATATTTGAATGAATATTTCACCACAAATGATTGAAAAGAGTTTCTTTGGGAAGGTGTAAGGGCTTAGCCTTAGAGATGGGGTCAAGAGCTTGTATATCTGAGGGCATCAGAGTAAAGCTGCTGCTCCTCTACATGACAAGGTGTTAGATGAAGTGATTCAAGCTTCTGATTATGATGCCTCCTGGTTGCTTCTCTTTGGAAGTTTTCACACATGTCCAACTGGGAGAAGACCCTGAGGCAGCCTCAGAACTTGCTTGAGGGATTCGATATCCATTATGGCCAGAGTTTGCCTCAGGATATCACAGGAGGAATTGAAGAGTGTTGATGGGGAGTCTATTTTTCTGCTTTAAATCTTTGCGATCTGACCTTGGATAAGTGGAAGAAAAGAGATAAATGGATAAAATCATTTAAGTCTATATAGATGGATGGAATAATGTATCTATATATTGATAGATGGACATTAATTATTAATTCACATACTTCCTAAGGGTGTTCAAGTTATTTCAGATAATCTCCTTTGTGCGTGACTCCAACAACGTGACAGCTACCGTCTTTAAACAGTAATCACATAGATAATTTTGTTTCATTGGCACAATTAGTACAAGAAGCCATCTTAGTTCTGCTCATGAAACTTCCTGCTGAATAATTTCTCTGTACTCAAATGTTTCACATTTCTAATGTAAGTTTCTTTTTGCTTCCAATCTTCACTGAGGCATACAAATACATATTAGTGAACCTTTTTATCCAGGATTATTGAGAAAGTTTTATTAAACCTGCTTAATGACTTTTTAAATGAAAGTGGAAATCTTTAAACATTTCATTCAGGTTTTCAATCTCATCACAGCACGGAAACAATTCTGGTCCTTCAGACAACAGGTTGAATACTGATTCTGGTTAAGGATTAGTCCTGGTTCTGCTGGATCTCACTGCTGTGTTTGATACAGATGATCAAGAATCCTGTTGCACAGGATGGAAAACTGAGTTGGCCTTTTTGGAGTGGTCTTCAACTGGCCAAGATCCTATTTAGAAGGGCTGAGTTATTTTGTTACAATCAGCAGCTATGAATCTGAGCGAGAGGCCATGACTTGTGGAGTACCTCAGAGGTCAGTGCTTGGACCTCTTCTGTTCAACTTATATATGCTTTCTTTGAATCAGCTACTACAAAACTTTGACATCAGTTTTCACAATTATGTAGACAATACACAACTTTATGTGTCTTTATCACCAGAAGACTGCAGTACAATCTGATCCTGATTTTAACTAATTCTGATTTTTAATTATTTCAATTTAATTTGATTAATTTTATTGTGATTTTTGCTGTTTGTTGCCATCTTTCATGCTTCTTTGCAACATCTGTAATGCTTTTAATATTTTATGTAGCACATTTTGAATAGTCTTGTACATGAATGGTGTTATACAAACAAACTTGCCTTGACTTTTAAAATGGTATTATTAGCAGATTGCAGATGACATTAAACATTAATCTATCAACTCACTGCTGTTCTGCCCCTCCTTTCAGCTGAGGCACACTTTAAACACTCTCACGAACATATGCATAAGCCTAATGCTGTACCAGATCAACCGAGCCCAACAAAGGCTAAATTAATCTCTGATGCCACCAAGAGTGATTCTGACAGCCATGAGAAAGAATTAGCAGTGTGTCTGTACTAATGGAATGGGTTGTGAGGCATATTTTGCATGAAAAACAGAAAATCCAAAATATAATTTGTCTTCTAAAATAGCTGCAGCATTTCCAACTCATATGACTGAGCCTATTAATTAAAAGGACGTGTCCTGTTGAATTTCAAATTAAATTTCTCTTTTATTGACTGTAGGAGATGTAAAAAAAATATCTATATTTTTTTTCCCCTCCATGGTAAAACTATCTATTCAAGTTTACAGACTTAATCAAAATTGAATGAGGAAGATTCATGCTACTTGCGACCTGTCCAGGGTGCACCCCCCCTCTAGCCCAATGATTGCTGGGATCGGCTCCAGCTCCCCGCCACCCTGGGTTGGAATCGGCTGTACAGATGATGAATGGATGGATGATTTTTGCCAGGTAGAAAAAAAAATCATAATGGGTTAAAACTCCTCTTCTGCTTCATCACAACTCTCCTTCTCTTCCTCATCCATTCATTAAAAATTTCACTCTCTTATGAAGTTTTTCAGCTTAATATGTCCTATCCTGCTCCACTTGGAGCTCCCTGCTGCTGAAACATGGAGGGAATTCTTCTCTTAGCTCTTTGCATGTCTGAATAATTTCAGATAGCTTAAAAGCACTTGTCCTGTTAAGTGGGGACAAACCTCTAAGGTTTCTTTATTTCCGTTTTAATGATTTCACATTCAAATATCAATTCCTAATCTGTGTAACAGACATGTATTCTTCATTTTTACCCCAACATATTTGTTCTTAGGAATTTAGAAAGGCTAATTCCAAAGAATACCACTCATAAATCAGTGATCTTATGTATACCATTCATACTGTTTTCATTTTAAGCATATTTTGTCCTCTGTATTGGCTGTCTATATTTCAGATTGCATATTTAAATACCTTTAAATATCCTTGGGAGGTCATGTTTGAGCAAAACTTTCCTCAATACATTGAGGCAAGATTAAAACAAGCCTCAGGAGAAAAACATACTCATTTAATGCTGTTTAATTTAGTTTAATGGAATAAATTCTCTTCTTATTTTCAGAATATGTAGTACTCCTTGATACCTTTTTACTGTCACATTTCCTAAAATAACTTAATTCTGAAAATTAAAAAAGAATAATCAAATAACAGAAATAAATGCAGTAATAATCATTTACTAACCAGTGGAAATAGCTGGTAAAACAGAGAGCAGACAGAACATAATGCTAGTAGTTCTTATTGCCACTGCATTGCCCATATTTCCTGAGCCTCATGGTAATAGCCCTGAGCATGACTTTGGCAATGCAAGGCACAACGCTTCCATCAACACCTGTCTTCCTGCCTGTCATTGCTCTTGTCATTCTCTGACAGTTTGCACCCATACATCGTATTTTACAAGTTATCTTTCTTCTATATTTTTTTACTGGATCACAGCTTATAACCATTCACTGATTATCTATATCAGTGACTGGTAAGGTTTCTATATAAAAATAATGTATTTATATCTACAATCTAAACTTAGATAGCATATTTTTTGGTGATGCCCCTTCTGTCTTATAAGTCTTATATATGTGTATGTTTTTGTATTTCTGTTTGACGCATTTTAACATGTGATCATCTATCCATCCATTATCTACCGCTTATTCCCGAACAGGGTCACAGGGGGGCTGGAGCCAATCCCTGCAGACATAAGGCGAGAGGTGGGGTACACCCTGGACAGGTCATGTCATCATTCAAAACTATACATATCCAAATAGTTAAAGAAAGCAAAAAAAAAAAAAAAAATAGTAAAGCTATTTTCAGATACGAAATTTATATTCCTCAGTCAACACTGTTTGTTCTATTAAACCGACAGCTCCAAGGGCTGCTTCATAATGAAAACCTATGACTCAACACTCTGAATCCTTATGTCAGTGACCTTAGTCAATTATAGACCAAATAATTTATAAATTTTAGTGCCGCAGGGCATGAAGAAGAGTTTGCTGATGCATATGTTTACTTCTGCGTCAGTGTTCACGAAACTCTTGACTAATTGATCAGTGCCCCTGAAGGAAGAATTGTCATTACAGTGAAACATGTGGTGAGTTTGTAGCTGTTATGAAACTGTCAGACAGTGTAATCTCAAGCCAATGTGAATTTCTTTAGCTATCAAAAATGCAGTGTAAGTTCATTTTGTTCTTCTGCTGAATCTTCGTTGACAGTTTGTAGATAAAACATCTTTAACTTATGTATTTAGGCCAAAAGGCAATTAAATTTTCCTTTTGCAGCTTTATACTTATGTCTTTTTGCACTATGATACAATGCAAGCTCAGTATTCAATATTTTCTTAGTCCTATTAAATGCATACACACCATCCGCTGTGTTTCAGTGGTCCTATGTCTGATTACTATATGCTAATAGAACTATAAGGGAAATTCTTTGGAAATGAAACGCATTGATTTTATTATGCAGCCAACATCTTACTTGAGTGAGACCTGATGTGCGTGGGCAGCTAAATGCAGATTACAATGAGTAAGTGTGGGAGGAAAAAGACAATACACTTGGACAATGTAAAAGATTGCACTTCCAAGACAATCAGTAAGTCAACCTTGTTCACTGTTCCAAACCCTGATTACGTGATGAAACAAGCACCGACAACAAACGGTTGTGCACACAAGCTGGGACTGGGAGCGAAGCGGCAACACCTGCAGAGACCCTTAAAGCTAATTTGAGAGAAGTCCTGGGAGTGAGACATTAACTCAGCACAAACGATATGAAAAACTCAATTAACATTTAACCAAGTGATGAAATACTGCAATGCAAACAAGTGCGCCTTTGGGCACAGCGAAAATAAGCCCTCATTAGACAGATGGAAATGATCAAAATAAGATAATAAGAAAACTTCCCACTGTGCAAAGCTGTGTGGGGTGAAAAAGTTAAAGATTTTGTTTTACTTACCAAAGATAAACAAAAAGATGAGTAAGGACAGCATTTGTAGGGCAGGAAGTGGTCAGACGTTGCTATGTGTTGTTCTGATATATTTGTTTGACACTAAAATTTTCAAACAGGTTCAATCCAACTTCCTTTAACCAACAGTAATCCATTCTTTTTTGCAGTCATGTCAAGGTGTGTTTTGTATTACACTGCTGTAGTGATCACTGTGTTGGTGGTCTTTGACTTCTGCACTTTATTTATATCATCTTTGTATCATGGAATAAAAACATCATAGCTGATGTTTTGATTACAAGAAGAAAGTTTTCCCACCAGACAAGTGATTGCCTCAACCTTTCTCCCTCACCTATATGCCCCATTAACAAAGTCATATATCACTGTAATGGCTGTGTAGTCTGCTGCTGTCATTTTGAGATCACAGTGTTTCCTTAAACCAGTCTGACACTGAGCCATCTGTTGAACAGAGAAGTGGTTCTAGATTATATCTATTTAAAAAAAAACAAAAAACAATAAACAGTCCTTTCACCTTGTATGTTGTAGGTGCAAAATTTGAGTTAACCTGTTCCTGCCAGGGATATTTTTGTCTATTGATAAATAATCTTTCAATTCATCCAGGCATTTTTTAAAACATAAGAAAAGAAACAGTAAGTATATTACATTTTCATATGTCGCAATACATGATATTTTTGTAGTTTCATGGTCATAAGACCAGAATACAAAACCATTAAAACATTATTTGTTATATAATTTATTAAATACTGCCAACACACACTTAAATTTCATATGTAGTTGCTTCGGTAGTAATTATTCAGACAACCTGTTCTCTCCACAAACTCATCACATATGGACTTTTGGTTACTGGCCAAGTTTATGGGAATTTGATGTGTTTTGGAGCCAAATCCTTCCAGAGGGGAGGAGAAATTGCAATTTTTGACACTTCCCCATAGGCACTTTTGTCCAATGGAGATTGTAGCTTGGTTTGGAAACACTTTCCAATTAGATTTAAAGGGGAGGTGTGACAATTTATGTAGTAGATGTACCATGTATGTAGTATGTAGTAATGTACCATATTAAATTGTGTATGCTAATGCTTTAGCATTTCCTAATTTTAACCAAGTAATTGCAATTTGTAATAAAACTGTGCAAAATTAGAGTGAATGGAGTCAAAATATAGATAGAATAAGTTGTAATATGTTAGAATAAAAAAGGTATGGTATGCACTGAAAATTGATTCCTGACTACATGTCAATGTGAAAAGCTGGGGTTGAATTGATTCAGTAGCATTTCAGTAGCATTTTAATTCTATAAAGAAAACACCTATTTAAGCCTGACAAATAAATTATTAAGAATTTAGCAATTTGTTACCCATTTTCTTGCCCAGTGAGATACATTCAAATTTGCTGAGATGTAACAATAGTTTACTTATCAAATGCAGAGGAATGAATAAAAGAGCTTCTAGTTTAAGAAGCACAGCTTCAAAAAGAACTTTTTAATAGCATTAATGTGTTTTTGCTTTTGAGAGGACTGAATGAATGACTGCATAATTCAGTCTCCTTGACAACTAGGTCACCCCGTTGACCATTAGCACAAAGTGACTTCATTGTAATTTGTCACCACTACATTGTGCATACAAGGCATATGAGCCAGTGCCATCAATATGTTTCCTGCTGTTTAGTATTCCATCAACATTATCTGTTCATAATTGTACAGTATGAACCTTTGCTTTCTGTTGCCAGAGGGAGAGGACTGGCCCCAACTTCTAAAACCACCCAACAGAGAATATAAAATTAATATTTTATTGTGCTCCAACGCCTGTCAGACAAATTTATGTGGACATCCCGTCAATAAAGGGTTGAAAGATTGATGGAATATGATTTCCCTGGGTGGAGCATGAAGCAGATGGTGGGAGTGTTGATACTATTTTCGGAAGATCCCTAGTTCTTTCTTTTAATCTATGGGGAAGCCATCTGATGCATTGTTGCGTGTATCACTCTGGTCCAGGAAAATCAGAAGTTAAAAGGTCGTAATGTCACAGAAACTACAGCATGTGTGGAATTACAGCTCACTTGCATCTAATGTTGTTCATGGATATACCATACCTTGTTGTTAAGAATAAAAATATGATATTCAAGACTTTCTAATATCACAAATCTTGATAGCTTCATTTTTTACATTTCTAGCATTTTTCTGTTTTGCTTGTTTTTGAGTGGAGTTGAGTGAAAAACAAATGAGAAGCAAAGTGGTGACAGAGGCTGATCGGAGCTAGGAGCTGCACAATAAAGTAAACGAGCACATATATCTTTTAAATCTTCTTTTACACCTCCAGCTTCTCTCAGGTAACCCTCTAATGTGGATTTCTAAACCTGTTTTCTTTTAAATAAAGAAAGGTTTTGCATCAGTGATCTATAGTGTGCATTGACCAGAGGCTGCAAGTTGCACAGCACAAATACTGTGAAAACAAACAAAACAAAACAAAAAACTTCGGATGTTGGTACTTTAAAAAGAAAAATATATGTGCTCAAAAATTTACACAGGGCTTAGCTATAGAAAATCTGCTTGTTATGGCTAGGCTAGGTAATCCCGTCAGTCACCACACCTGCTTTTCCAAACAGATAACCCACTGAGAGACTTATGAATACAGATAGGAATATGAACTTAAACTCAATATTACCACACAAAATAAATCTCCTTTGTAATTCAGTGTAAAGATGCACTTTCTTGCAAAAGTACGGAAAGATGCTTGTGCTTTATATTTATTAACTCCATTTCCTGCTATTTTATAATTGCTAAAAACAAAAAGAAAAGAAATGTCATTGCGTCTATTTACTCTGTTATTTATTAGCTATTTGGTATGGTGATTACCAAAACGGATATTTATCTTTTATTCTAATCAGAAAATCATTTCAGTTATATTGAAAATAAACAGAATCCATAAATTAAAATACATTTGTATTTGTTTTTTTAATTAAATTGATGATGTTGTTGTTTCTTGCCTTTTGTTTACTCATGCTGTACATAACTAAAGCTTTCTCACAATTTTAGGAACAGGACTGCTGTTTCACTAAAACTTTGCCAACTTGGAAACAGATCCAGTAAACCCTGAATGCTGGTATAGTCCAATCCTGAAACATAGATGCCTATTGATTGTGTTTTGAAAGATTAATGAACAGCAATTATCATGTGCTCTTTCTGCTTCTATGACATTTATCTCACACCTGCAGGTCCAATGACATTTGGCCAAAAGGTTTCCTGAAGGGCCAGAGCCAATAATCAACCAAAAATCAAATCAATCATATTTTTATTTCTATGTAACTTTTCATCCAAAGACCAGCACAAAGTGCTTTCCACAATAAAAACTCAATATCAACAATAAAACAAAATTAAAACCAATCTCTCACATAAAAAGGTAAATGTTTTTTTCTCACACACTCACTCAGGTAAACACATAAGACCCTCCCATCTACTGTACCAACCCAGTCCCTTGTCCCAAAGATGACAGTCCTCATACCTGGCTTAATGAGCTGATGAGGACGTTGATGAACTCTGAAAGGTGAGACAAATGAAGACTAAACAACGAGCAAAAAGCCTGTTTTTGTATGTTTCGTGAACCCCTGTAACACTCAAACTTGCGTTGCTTAATAAGCAGCATTTACTGCTAGTAAGTAATGTAAGAGAATAATGTCATCGCTTTATTTTGAAAACTTCATGTGGAATTTAGTGATGATAAAAATGTAACACAAACTCGTGTCACAGAAACACCCATCCCTTAAAAATGTAATGGTATAGTTTGTCTAAAATTCTCTGACATTACAAATAAACTAGCTTCATGTCAAGGCACAAGCTAAGGATAGAGTAACCGCATGATATTGGTTGTGACAACGACAGATCCAAATTCCTGGAACAGCCTTCAGTAAATTTGACATGGTCCCATCTTGCCCGATGTGTCTAACTCTTCTTGAACTTTTCTTTCTATTATTTTATGGTAAGGAGCACAATAAGCCTAGAGCAGCTCCTGTGTGAGTTTTGAAGTAATGTTCTTTACCCTGACAGTGATGATAACAGGCCTGGGCTGAGGTTGAGGAGGAGAAGAAGAAAAAAAAAAACACTCTATGCTCCTCAAAGACTTCACAGTGTATTTGAAGGTTAGCTCTGTAGTTGTTTGCCAAAAAAGACTGACATTTAATTGAAGCGGTCCAAAAAGTTGCTGAAAAAATAAGCAATTCACACCCTTAGATTTGTATGTATAAAAAGAACAACAAGGAAACAAACCAACATAAAAAAAAAAACTTTTTGGTGTTTTCAAAATAAAACAATAAAACAATTATATTTGACTTGAACTGTTTTAGTGGTATGTGACCATGTTTTGTGTAATTTTAAAGTGAACAAATTATTTTTCCTGTTTTTTTTAATAAACTATTTATTTTTAAGCTAAAGTATTCCAATGCCTCATCAATATTTTTTTTAAATTTCCATTGACTTTTGATCAGCTGAATGCAAGCTGGAGAACAGATATGTTATCTTGTCTAAATGGAAGAATTTCCTTATCTCCTATACGCATAAATTCCAAGCCAACCCCATCACATTTTGTTTCAATGTACATTCATTACAGATGGTGATCAGACTGTCCTCGGGTCTCTTTTTCAAAAGAATTTTCAGAATTACATCACGTACGGCAGTCAGACAGCTAGCCTGAACTCAAATGTGAATTAAAATTCTAATCTGGAGGTTTTGCATGTAAAGCAAACATTTGCATCATAAGGAGCTGGCACAACACCCTCTGATCAGCTGATTACCATAGTGATGAGAATCTTCAAAGGGGAAAACTTTCTTTTTCTGGGTTTGAGCTGAGAGTTATAGGTTATAAGCTGCAATATTGACTGTCTCTGAGGGCATGTTCTGTTCAGCAGCAGGAATATGGGACACTCCGCTGTTGACTATAATGAAGCGGAGAAAAGGCAAAAGCTTACTTTGGGAAAAGGGGAGCTTTTTGACAGAGCTCATTATCTTCTCCAAAGGTATTTGAGGCTTTAAAAAGCAGCAGTAGAGAAAAGAAGAAAAGTCAGAAATAGAATATTTAAAGGGGCTTGAAATTTGTGATGCAATGAACTTTATATGGAGACCCATTTCTTAATTACTCCTCTAGGACAGACATTTCCCCTCTTCTCCCCAGCTATAAAACATCCTCTATATGACACCTTTGGCAAAGGGCATTATTCTGCTCCTCAACAGACAGGCACCAGAGTGAGCCTATAGCTGTCTGAAATGTGCTGACACCTCACTTCTTGCAGCCGGAGGGGTAGGGGTAATGGGAGGAGTGCAGGGGAGTGATTGCTGAATGCAAAACAAACACCCCTTTCTATCCTTTTATTGCAACAGATGCTCTTTTTCTAAGCTAATACTAATGAACTAACATTCACTTTAGTAGGGGCTTGGATATAAAGAGGGTCTTTTTGAGTAAAGGAACTCTGCAGGCTTTTTATTTCTGTGATGTGGGGTCTTTGCCAGACGTCTCCCTCTTTCTCTCTCCCTCTTTCTGAAAGTGCTAGTCAGCACTGCAGCACTGTAGCAACAGGATGGATCTCTCCCTTAATGCGCTGTGTGTTTGTGCGAGGGAGACAGAAAACGAGAAGATGGGGGAGTGGGGGGTAGGAGTCACACAAATGAAAATGAAGTCACAGCGTGTCAGGGCAGCCGCAACATGCAGCACTGATATTGGGCTAACAAGCGTGTTGCAAAGGGGGAGAGATGGCTTTGACACCCATCAGAAGATTTCTGAATCCATCGGTCATGGGAGGGTGCTGAGACATAGTGGCATGTTGCCAATGATGAGCTCTTTGTCTGCATATACAGTAGACTTGTATGCCCGTGTGTGCGTGAGAGTCTCTCTATCGTCAGATGTTGTCCTCCAAGGGAAAACTAGGACATTTCTCTGAAGTCTGAATGTTTTGAGGCAAAGTTGTAGAATTGATTGGTTGAAAATGCTTACTATTCTGCTGTGCAAAACATGAGGGCTGATGCTTCATTTGTGTGTCTGACTATGCAACTTTTTTTCTACAGAAGTACATCCAGAACTTTGCTTTTGTTTAATAAGATTTCCAAAAGTGCAGTTTCATTGAAGCATAATGGTTGTATAACCAGCGTTCATCTTAAACTCAGTCTGTAGTCTTGAATAATAAATTAAATTTACTGCAAAAATGGTCCTCCTGCTGCACTGACTTAAGTATGATTGATCCGCATATTGCCACTGGGAGAAAATAAACCCTTCAAATGACATCCCTATCAATTGGTTCTATCAAATATCCGCTCAAGAGGTGTAAAATAAGATTGTGCGTAGGTGGAGGCTGTTGCTGGATAAGCACTGAGTAGCACTTAAAAAGACACAGGCCATTAAGCTGTGTGCTGGATGCAGTGAATGGGAAGCTGCTCCATGACATCACGCTGCCAGAGAGGGATGGCTTAATTAAACTTTCATCCGACAAATATTCATTCGCATTTAATGATCCTGAATCACTTCATTCTGCATGAATTATAAATATTAATGAGCGGGAGGCAAGGGCAGGATGCGTATATAGGTTGACTAAAAGGAAAGATTTGTGTTAAAGGAGGACGTGTCCGAAGATACCAGTCAATCACTTTGCAGTTTCAGGAAACACCCCTAGGCCAGCAGCAATAATTGGTAGAGTGCATACGCCATGTGTGTGTATATATGTGTGTGTAGTCTTATCACTGCTGCCTTGTGTGGCTAAATAGCCTTAAGGATTTACCCATATCTGACCAGAACATAGCTAGCTGGTGTCCTATTTCTTGGATTCTGGCATCTCTACTCCCCATGGTGACTGTAATCTGGTACTGTCCTGTCCCAAAGTATTGCTTTTATTTTCTTTTTCTCTCTCCTTTTCTTTTTTTGTTAATGAAAAATTGTGTTTTCAGCAAGCATCACAAATAAAGTCTTACGAAGAAACGGTGATGCATGTAAATGCCATTGAATGCCAGTGTGATATCTGCAGAAGTAAACACCTTGGCTCCATGTTTTAGTCCCGCAAAACTGTTGTCAATGAGCACAATAGCTTCCTGCTTCAACCTTACAGTGAGGTGCAATCTATTTGACATTAGTTGTTAATATAACATAGTTGGGTCAAAGATGTTTCTGTTAACTGGACAAAACACAAGTAAGTGATAATAATAATGATGAAAAATATGAATGGCATATGTAAACAAAAAATTATGAGACATAAGATATCCATTTATCACCTCATTTTTTATTCTTTCATTGGAATTCGAAAGAAAAAACTGACACTGACAGTTATTCATTAAATAACTTAAATTGGAAAATAAGGTACCAACAAACATGCAATTATATCACTTCACTAAAGAACCATTTGCATTGTTGCAGTCTAAAGGAAAAATGTGAAAAGAGGATTTTCCAATAAACAATTTCATCCAATATCTACATACAAAATATATACTGTCATTTTTTTCATTCATGCAGCATAGTAACCAACTCTTATGGCCATAGGAAAGAAAAGGAAAAACCTATTAATGCAGTGGCGTTTTCACCAATAACAGTGGATCAATGCTGCCACCTACAGCTATCTTTTGGATTCTTCACCATATAGCTCAGTGAATTATTGAATAAAGAGGCAATACTTCAGTATATTTGTTTTTCTTATCAGATAAAGAAAGAATTCTGTTTTTTCTAAAGCAAAACAAAACACTATTGGATTCACTTGAATGTTGCAGGCAGTAATTGAGTTTTTATTCCAATATAATGGAATCAAGTTTCGGCCTCCATTTCATCAACCATTTTCACTTTCTATTCATTTTCTATTACAGTATGCTGTCATAATGCTTCTGTGAATACCCTCTTATCATTATAAATCTAGGGGAATGACATCAAGATGTATAGAGCAATGGCAATGCAAGAACCCAAAATAGATCCAAGTGCATTAGCAGTCGAAAATGCCTCACAGGTGTGGTTTTATGGTTTTCACTCCATTTTTATGGCTTACAGCAACCTTGAAGCATAATAGGTATTTTGAAGGACTTTGCTTTCAAATTCCATATATGTTTATTACTGCGTGCACACTTCTGCTTCTAGACATGATGTTGACAACCCAGATTTGAGGGTGGATGAGGAATAAAAAGGACACGGGAATTCTGCGTGGCATGCTAAATGCAAGTCAAACAGATTGCAGGTTATATGAGTAATATATTGCAGTGTAGATAGTGTATGGACTCTAGTCTGCTCTTCCAATTATTTACATATTGAATTAAAGCTATACAAATAGAACAAATAAAGGGACAAATCATTGCGGCTGGTCTTAAGGTTTTGCCCTTCTATTTTCTCCTACTTCTAAATAACTATGGCAGAATCCATAAAGATGTTTCCCAAGCATGAAAGAGAAAATCACTTACTCTCATAATAGAAATAATGGTATAGTATATATTATATATTATATTTATATATATAAATCTCATATCCAGCAGGGTACTAAGTGTTCTGGCCATGTGGTTATTCGGTAGAACTGTTTTTGTTTGGCCCTCGTTGCTGCACTCTGATCGCCTCTCAGTTTTAATCGCACTTATACATAAACACAATTACAACAGATAGCAAACATACAGGTCTTGGGGGAGAGGATACTGAGGTATCCCTGCCCCCAGCATGTTGTGGTCCATGCTCCTCAGTTTTAACTACAGACAGCACACCTCACAATCATTAT
>JBAMHX010000010.1:23298778-23327574 GCA_037177515.1 Pseudomugil tenellus
AAAGAAAGAAAGAAAGAAAGAAAGAAAGAAAGAAAGAAAGAAAGAAAGAAAGAAAGAAAGAAAGAAAGAAAGAAATCGTTCGCTGCCCTTTTAATAACATCATAATAACATCATAACTGAAATAGAGTTAGGTTGTCAGAAAAGAGGTAAAAAAAACTGTATTGTTGCTCGGTGTCCAATAAAGACTGAATAAAACTCATTTCACCTGCTATGAACCAAGTTTACTTTTCACTTTATGGAGGCAATTATTTCAAATAATAATGTCAGAAACAAGGAGTGACTGCGACTCTTCACTATAACTCTTCAGTAACATTGTAGGCTACTTTATAGCATATTACAGGCTATGTATCAATTTTCTCAAATGTACACTTTCAAAACTTTGCATAATTAAAAGAAAAATCACGTCTAAATGAACTGAATAAATAGTAAGCTAGCTTACGTGATGTAGCTTACATAAATATGAGGAAGAAAACTTTATTAGCGCGTAAGTTTGTTTAGAGGGCGGGTGGAGAGTTTGATAGAAGGTATTTTGTATGTTGAGAGAGGGAGAGAGAGCGCGAGAGAGGTAGAGAGAGAGAAAAAAGAGAGAGAGAGCAGATGAGCAGGCTACATGGTTTATATAGCAGTGGGTGTGAGCTCAGTCAGCTCATTAGCACTGTGGCGCTCTGCGCAGCGGCTACTGACACTACAGAGAAAGCGAAGCAACGTTTTAAAAGATTAACAATGACTTATTTAAGCGCGTGAACCCCATCAGCTGCCTCTCCAGACGGTTAAACCTGCACCAGCGTAGCCATCCTTACAACCCACAAACGCGTGGCGCAGCTAAGAGGGCGCACGGCGCACAGGGACAGATCATGCACTGTCAAGCCGAGCTGAGGCTCTCCTCCCCCGGGCAGCTAAAGGCTGCCAGGCGACGCTACAAGACTTTTATGATTGACGAGATCCTCTCTAAGGAAACGTGTGATTATTTTGAGAAACTGTCTCTCTACTCGGTGTGTCCTTCTCTCATTGTTCGACCAAAGCCGCTCCATTCATGTTCGGGTAAGAGATCTCATGTTCATTTTATTTCTCTTGTCCCGGATAAATAAAAGTTGCTGACCGAATGTAAGCAATTTCCTTCATCAAAATTTGTATAAATGACCAAAAATTCAAATTTAGAACAAGATACATTTGAATATAAATTAAGATATTTACAGAAAGTTTGAAATAAACATGTAACATCCATGAAATGTGTTTCATGTTTGGAACCTTTGGTAACTGATAAACAAGCAATTGTACTGTGGTAAAAAAAATAGTAATTATCAGGTTAATCAAGTACAAATAATTACAATTTCTCTTTGTAATTTACAGTTAATTGGAAAATAAAATATTGGCACGTAAACAGAAAATAAGCTACTTTATTATATCAATGGATAATATTAATAAAAAACGTTCACTGAGCCTTATTGCTTAATCGGGAGCTTCAACTGTCTCACTCCTAAAACAACTTCTTCACTCTGTTGCAAACCAAAGACATGCGGGAGAATTAGTCAATGTCAGCCATGCTTGAGAGTTTTTGTTGGGCGCAAATGATAAATGACTGAGCTGGTAAGTGGAGCAGTTAAAAGTCAGCTAAGTGGCAGTAGGATAGATGAGACAGATAAAAAGGGGAATCTGGCTCCCAGAAGCTGCAACCTTTGATCTGTTTTATCTCTATTTTTTTATTAAAATGAGAATTCTTCTCAGCCAAAGGTCTTCCTGCAACAGTATGAGTTCTACAGCTGCTTATGGATACAATGATGATGGGTAATTCTGTCATTAGCTGTGGCCCCACAACAAAGATGTTTGCGTGCATATAAACACCTTTCCGCCTTCAAGTATTCTGAAAAATCTCCAAAATGTTTTCTGATCCCTTTCCACATAGATATACTGCTATATGGATAGATTATCGGCTGCTTACCAAAAGTTGACAGCTTGGTGCAGCAAGCGCTCAAACAAAAACAAAAAATCTTTCCTCTCTTGATTGTGAATCAATTTCAATCCAGGCAACTCAAACCATTAGGATAATTGCCATAAAGTCTGAAATAATAAGCCACTGCAATTTGATGATGACAGCGATGACTGGATAAAAATAGGAGAAGCAATTCCATCATCCTTCTGATATGGATTGCTGTTTGCTAGAGGGCACTATGGCTGGGCTTTGGCACCCTTTTTTCAGATGGATAGAGTAACCCGGCCTGCATATCAGAACACTGTGCCACCACTTATTTGTAGCCGCAGGGGTGTGAGACATTGTATATTCCCCAACATCAATGGCTTTAGTGCTTGATATAGAAACTGGCAAGGCCATAGAGAGGTGACTTGGCCCCTTAATGGCCCCCTAACTGGGAAAGTTGATGTTTTCATTTAGTAGAGAAAGAGCGGTTATAACCACCTGCTACCAGCGGAGGCCGCTGAAAGACAGCGATGCTCCAAAATGTGGCTTCCAGGAGAGGATAAGTCAAGTTTTGTATGGCTGATGAAAGATTTTATATATAAAAAAAGAATCAAATGAGAAAGAATAAAAATGGATTTTTTAAACCACAAAACAGTTAATGCTCAGTCATTTCTAGGATCAGATAAAATGAGACCTGACCTGCAGCTTAACAGTAAACGACATAATGGCAGGTTACGATATTTCATTTGGAGGCCCATCTCTCAGCAGGACTCAGGGCAGAGCTTTTAGTAGTGTTTTCTGTTGGAGGTGAGAGAGATTAAGATTAACCGTGGTGTAATTTCAGTTGACATCATAATGACACATATACGCCAGGAAAAAAATGTAGGAGTGTATGATGACTGAAGCCTGACACAAAGTGGAATAGTCCCGGCTGAAGACTTATAGACAAAATCCAAGCGAGCAAAAAGGGTTTTCATCCCGTCTTAAAATCTAATCTGTTGCAGACAATAAAGTCATCCATTAAGAATAAAGTCAACTTGAAAAGGATGATAACAGAAGTGTCAACAAACGCGTACACAAATATGCTCACACACCAAAGCAAAAGGTTCACACATCTTCTATCTTAATGTTTGACAGTCTGTCATCTCCCGTTCTGCTGTCAGATCTCTCTGAAAGGGATGAGCAATTAATCGGTGCTAAAAGTATTTTACGCCACAGGGAGATTTTCTGGGTGCATCTGGTTTCAAATTGTCAAAACAATGTAATGTAATGCTTTTAGCTCAAAGTTTGCCTCCATAAAATAGCCATAACAATTACTCTCAGCATGTGCGGTGCCATTAGGTTGCTGAATGTGTCATATCCTGATGAGCTGGGACAAATAAAGAAGCTGCGCAGCCTGTTGCTCCAGCATTGTTTGCGCAGGCATGAGGCAAGGAAAAGGGGAGAAAAATAATAATTAGACAAATAAAGAGCTTCCGTAGCTGTCGCCGCATAGTTTACTAAGCAAATGGTAAAACGTTACGTCCACATCATGGACAAACATTGAAGCATCCATTCAAAATTTCCACTTAAAGGAGTTAATGAGGAAGTGCAGATGTTTAGATGCAGGTTAGATGCAGGATCTTTTCTCAGGAAAAAAGATAATATCTAAGAACAGCAACATATGTATCATTAACAGGAAATGCCAGGTTGCATTAATCGATAATTTTCAACAAACTGATCTATTGTTAGGAGATATGCCTTCTGTAATAGTAACTTCAAGCACTTGTTACAGTTTCTGCATTCCAGCTGAGATTATGGAGCGGATCTGTGGTGCTTTTGCACAGGGCTGAGTTGTGTTCCTCAAGCAGTTTATTTGTAGACTATTGACAGCATGCTGGCACTTGTCAACAGCGTGTCAGGGAGCTGGCTTTACTGTGAGTGGAAAGCCATCACGAGGGTTGACATTTCCCCCTTTTGGTCTCAGTCTTGTTCTTTCTTTTCTCTCCTGCACTTCCGCGATGGGGTGGACGGGGCTGTCCGGAGACACCCTGGAACTCTTTGCTGACAGGAGATTTAGTGAGAAGACAAACTAAAATGCGTTCTAAGACTCGAGTAGCACTGGCTCTTTTTTTCCCCGAATTCTAGTTCAGTGAATATCTAAGTATTAGGGGGATCACATATTGAGGATTTATTATGAACATTAACCCCTTAATGCCCAATGTCGCATATATGATACAAACCCATACTGAGACATTTTGCATCACTTTATGGTAGAAACTATTCAAAACACTATAGGATACTAGTCCTGGAGGAAACCAGAGAACTATATGTTATAATGTTGACCTATTAGATGGTAATGAATGGTAAAAATTGCCAAAAAATAAATTAATTTTTTCCAGATTTTTTTTAAAGGGCCATAAAAAGACTTCAGATTTGAAAAAAATGAGTTTTCTGAACAGTGGTTTTTATTTCAGGCAATAAGGCAGGAGGACTGAGAAAAAAAAACTGAATAGAAAATGTAATGAAGGGAAAAAGCATACAAGCAGCGTTAGAAGATCTTCTTGTTTGGACTTGTTGCAAAGCAACAATCTAACATTGAGGGATTAGGAATGACCTCAGTTCTTTGCCATGATGTCATGACAAGCCCCTATAGGCAGTGTCTAAGATGTGCGTGTGTGTGTGAGAGAGCCCAACAACTGCACGCATGCTTACATGCAGTCATTATGTTTTCTCATGCTTGATAAGCAATAATGTGTTATCTGGATTCTTGGACAGTTAAATGGAGACGTGTGTCTGATATCACGAGTCACTGTGACAAGATTTAGGAAATGGTTTCACCTCCATTGAACGTGCTCTCTTCCCCTTCTGATGGTCTTCGCGTAAGGCAAAAAAAAAAAAAATCTGAAAATGTCCTGGAAGTGACACAAAGCAACCAAGTAATTTGTGTAGTCTATGAGAGAAAAAAATCCAATTCAGGATTACTTTATATGTTCTGTTTGCACCAAATAAATGCATCTGTGTTGTTTGTTGGCTCATGGGGAGATCAAGTGTTCCACTGATGCCGTATATATCCTGTATCCCATTGGTCTCCCCCATCCTGCTCCTTATCAGGCCCTGCATTAGCTTCAGTGCTGCTTGCTTTGTAAATATGGGGAAGTAACTTTCTGTTTGAAGCTGTGAGGATTTTTCCTCGCAGGATGTTACATTCACTCTATCTGACCCATCCTTTCTTCCACCCTTCAGGTCTCCATCCCCTCCGGCTTCGGCTCCAGACAAGAGTTACTTTTTATTGATTGTGGCGTCTGCAGCTTTTTTTTTTTTTTTTTTTGTAGCTCATATTAAAAGCAAAAAAATGAACCTGCATGTGTTTGTACAGAGTGTCTCACAAGCGCAGGAGAGAATGAGACGCATATAAGTTGACTTTATTCTATTTCACCTTTTAGATTTTATTGCAGCTTTTCCTGAAGCATCGCTGACCTATCAGGCCATGCTGTTGTGGCTTTTTAGTTGGAGAGTCGGTTCGGTTTTAACAACCTTTGAAAAATAACCATTCATCTAAAGGGTTCAGAGGTTCAGTGTAAAACACTACCTGCGTCATGGGGGTCGTGGCCCCTCTCCATGGAGGAGGTCAAAGTCAAAACACTTTTCACAGCAAACACGGCCCAATTAAAAATGAAGCTGTCTGAGCAATTACACGCAGTCGATAACGTTACAGCCAAGGTGACTGAGGAGTTCATGAGAGCTCACTAAAAAGTTAGTCACTCAGAAGGAGATATGTTTATTGTAATCCCTTTGTTCAAATGCATTTCTCACCATCTCTGCTCCTGCAGGCTCCTCGTCCCTGCGTGCCTACCCCCTCCTCTCAGTGATCACGCGGCAGCCGCACAACCTACCGCACCACCTGCAGCAACCGTCCTCCCCTAGTGGGGTCCAACCCCACCTGCCCCTGATCTCCCCTCAGCTGCCACGGGGCACCGAGCCCTCGCCCAGTCAGACGCCCCTCAGCATCAGCAGCGAGTCGGAGACAGAGCGCAGCACGCCCCGCCTGAAGAAGCCCCGTCGCAGCCGCACCATCTTCACCGAGCTGCAGCTGATGGGCCTGGAGAAGAAGTTCCAGAAGCAGAAGTACTTGTCCACACCTGACAGGTCAGTTTACATTACACACATATAAACTAGATACGTGCTGGGATATAAAACAATGTGCTGCTGCATGGAATAAAATGGCTACACCGGTTGAATACAGTTCATAGCTTAATAATAATAATAATAGGGTATAAAAACTGAAACCAATATGCTAAAAGTTATACAGAGTTATTAAATAAACCTGATGTACCAGCTACCAGAATCGTATAAATGTCACTTATCAGTAACATTATGACAAGTTGCGCACTCCAACTGCCAACGAGCGCATATCAAAAGTTCAGGACATGCACACACTCAAGGACATTCACAAAGCCACACATGCAATTATCAAGAAGTAGTTAAGCAAGCATCATAATTTTTGATTTATCCTGCTGGGAATGTCTCATGTAATGTGAATTTGTCGGAGCCAGGGCATTACCTCAGCATGCTAGTTGAGACAGGAGTAACGTTTTTAACCCTAAGCTCTCCAACAGCAAAAACGCTCTGACAAAGAAACACTGCTTTATTCAGCGAAACGGGGACACTGGCCAACACAAGCAAACAGAAATGTATTACACTGATTTACTGCCACTCATTTCATTTATGTGCAGGTGCATATAAAGTATATTTACCTTGCTACAATAAGATGAAGTAATTTGTAGCTAATATCTATGTCTTAATTTCCATACTGTGGGTCATTTTTGGGACCAAAGACGAGGTTACAGCATATTTTCCACTTTAATGTGAACTTTACTTTTAGATTTTTCCTGCGGGCTATTTTTCCATTATAACCCAGAAAGGTTTTGAACCATAAATCATAAGCATAAAAAGCCACCCTTCACCTGCATAGCAGCGGTTCCAAAATGCAAGATTTTAATTTTTTTTTATCAAGCAAACATTTTGTGCACAAGCCAGTTAATTATCTTTAAATTCAAAATGAAGCTTCTTTATGCAAAATACACTGATGTGAGTATAAATCCAAAACGTTATTCCCTACGGATTGAGCAGCTTTATGCAAACATCCTCTATGTTGTTTAAACTCCCACATTGCATTATTAAATATATCACATCCTAGTGTGCCTGGAGATGCTGGAAAGGCGCCATGCCTCATTTTACTCAAAAAGCCCCGAGGCAGAGTACAACTAGTGATCAAAACCAACCACCCATATGAATAGCTGTGCCAAAACACCGCATCCTGTCAAAATATCCGATTCTGACAGTGTGTTGAAAATTAATTAAATATCCAGCTGAGGAAACAAAAATAACATAAGCAGAGAAAATCCCCTCTTTAAAACACCACTTCAAAGGTGTGGTATGTTCTTAACTTTGGTTTGTTTTGATCCAAAGATAACATCGCTTCGATGTTCCTTATTTTGGCTTTGGAGTGTTTGCGGTCTTGAACTATGTCTACTTGTGGGGGTGAGAGGAAACTAAACCAACAATATCAGTGAAAAAGATTGATATCATATTGCAGTAATGGTTTTACACAGTTCCCACTTACAGTATTTAGTGCTTTAATAATCATCACAGTCATTATCCTTATTATTTAAAAGGTGAGGAGTAACGCACTAAATTTTCCCTGTGAAAGATGTGGGATTGAAACAGAATGAGAGCTTTGCAATAGCCTGCAGGGAGGGACTCAAATACTGTTTCTTCTACTCTAAGTGTGTGTGGTTTCTTTTCATTGAGAACTAATTACTGTGAATAATTGGGTTTTTTCTTTTAGTCCTTTTCTGCAATTATGTTTCCTCCTGTCGTTGGCCTCAACCTGTCTACAGGCACAACAGTGATGTTTGAAAAAAGCTTGATCACCTGCGTTACCACATACATAACACACACAAACACCTTTCTCGTTTTCTCACACATACACATATAAAGACAGTACATCATCTAAGGTTGTAGAATTGAATCTCAAAGATTGTTATCTCCAGTTTTTCATTGCTTTGGTCTTTGCATTTACTAGTCTTCTCAGTCTTGGCTTCTACCATCAAAGAAAATCCCTCTGGGTTGGTGGACGCGAGAAAAAAAAAAAAAACAACTTCATTTTACTGTTAAAGGTCTTGTGAAGGGGAAGGAAGAGGAAATCCCACTTAAGAAAAGATAAAAAAAATGATTACTGGATTTTTATGCACATGGATGCCACGTTCACTCTATCTGTCGCTTCCTGAGGTTTTGCATTTCACACCAACCACTAGTCCAATTGGTCATGCAGCACCACATGTGGTAGATGCATTCAGAATTTCCTCCAACAGCCCCAATCGTTCAGCTAAAAGTGTTGTGACTGGATTACAGACCTCAGTACAGATATTTCAAACACGTCTTCTGAGCTGCAGGTGTTCTGTGTCAGACTCTAGCTTTGATGTGAGATTCAAAAGATTTCACAACGTCTGATGTGTAAGTGAGGTCCTGTCCTGCAGTTTAGTTAAGCAAAAGTCTTACATCTTTGGCATGAAGCCTACGAGTCAATGAATTGTTAAATGGTTCTTGAAACTATGTCCGAATTGTACAATATGTTTAAGATAAAATGTACTTAAATTCTCTTGAAAATGTACATCACACAAAGCAGCAAATCTAAATAAGAGGGCAAAAAAATTTTTAAAAAAGTGTTTTTTTTAACAATGATAAGGGGAATTCCTGATTAAAACCCATTCAAATTTAAATAAATATCAATATAATATAGCTATTTAAATACAAAAGTTATTTATATTTTGCTAGAAAGCTATTCACAAAGCTGAAACTGTCTGATGGACGCATAAGCACATGCATGTTGTATAGTTGATGATATTATGATTTTTGTCATTTCTATGTTGTCCTGGTAACAGGATAAAACATGCAGGAAATGTATGTTTTAAGCTGGTGAACAGCAGCCCAAGTTCAGAAAGCAAAACTGTCTAACTAATGCTGCTTGTCTTGTTTGCTATTCTGCAGGTTAGACCTTGCTCAGTCTCTTGGTCTCACGCAGCTTCAAGTGAAGACATGGTACCAAAACAGACGTATGAAGTGGAAGAAAATGGTAAGCCTGCCACATGTGGGAACAATGGACAGTATACCTGTATGAATGTGTAGAATGGATGTGTTGGTCAGATTTGTTCCATAATACAAAGGAGAAACAATATGTTTTTCTTCCAAAATCTGGTTACAAATTCACTGTTATGTAAGTTTTTCATATTGTACTGGTTACCACTGTTGGTCACAAGGACAAAAAACTAATGGTAGATAGCAGAATGGCAGGAAGTGAGGGTGTGCAGAGGCTAAGTGTGCTTTGACTGATGATGATTGCAGGGAGAGCAAACACTTTTGCAGAAGGGTCAACAACACAGAGAACAAAAACGACCTGAAATCGTTAAAGATGAATGAGTGCTCAAGGTGCAGCCAGCAGCAATACATCTTCGCTTAATTACTATAATAGCAAGCATTGCCTTTGACTTCTGCTGCCATTTATTACCAGAGCAGTCCACTAAGACTGTCTCTGTGTTATTTTAGGTGCTCAAGGGAGGTCACGAGGCCCCGACTAAGCCCAAAGGAAGACCCAAGAAGAACTCCATTCCTACCACAGAGGAAATAGAGGCTGAAGAGCGAAGACTGAAGATGGAGGAGGAGGAGGAGAAGAGGAGGAGATCATCTGGGGAAGTGATGCTGCCGCGTGGAGGGGAAACATCTGTGCTGGAAACTAGAGATCTCAATTCAGAAACTCACAGTCCAATCGGAGCAATGGAGGGATCTGAGCAGGAGCAGCCACTCCTAATGTCAGATTGTCACGCAGCCAGCTAGACAAGAACCAACCAACCAAAGACTAAAGCCAACCTGAAAACAAATAGTGCCTCAGGATCAGCGTACAAAGCTTGTGTGGTGTTTGAGCCATTTGCTTTAGAAAGCTGACTGGATACACAGTGGTGGCGTCCAGTCTTTACCAAGTGTAGCCTTGTATTTTTTTGTGTATCGAGAAATGTATCATACAAAGAGCTAACATTCATATACACTGATTGCACTGGTAATCCTACGGCCTTAAGTCCATAATATAAGGGGTGTAAATCTGTCAAATCCAAACAGGTCAATCAAGCCTTAATCACAATACAGTGACACATATGCCATCATTGGCTTATTCTGCTTTTGGCTTTTGAGATCTTGCTCACACATATCAGCCCTCAGACCTGCCAAGTATCAAACGCTGCCTTATAATAGTATACATGTATCTTTGTATTTTAAAATAAGTATACTGGCAAAAAACGGTATAATATGAAGCGGCTACAGTGCCTTGTTGGTCTCAGAGGAAAGCGTTAAATGCGTTGATAAAAGACCATCAAATGCAGTATATTTTTTAAAAGTCAAGTGCCAAATGGAGACGGCTGTTCAGGAGACTTTTCTTTAGAGCAGAGTTGAGTTGTACAGCTTTAAGGTACATACATGTTCATTTTTTACTCAATAAAGTTTGCATTTTTAGTTTTTACAAAATTAAAAATGAATATTTCTGCCAAGATATACGTTGTATCATACTGTAGAAATATGTATAAAGTACAAAATATATGGTGTTTTTCGATATATGTATAACAGGATTTTTACCTGCTGCTTTAAATTGGATTTAAATAGTTTATATGTATAATGTTTCAGCCGTACCTGATCTTTTATTTTCTTTATGGGAATCAAGATGATTTTCAGCCGTAAGGGCACTAAGACTCATAAGCTTTTGTGATCCATTGAGGGAATAAATCACAGCCTGTGCCAGAAATACATGGCAAATGTTGAACATTTAAAATCTCAGAGACGTTTCCAGCCTGCAGGCTTCGTATGAGTACTCCAATCGGTATGTTAGACCTGCATTAACATAACACCGAGTTGAACTGCCTGTCAGCAACTTATCCACATACTTCAAACTTGCCTTCCTCACAAGGATTTGTCACTGTTTAAATAACACCCATTCATTTTTATTTCCCACTGTTTCATATGGAAAGTGCAGTATTTTTCGGATGTAAATGATGCTTGTTTGGTAAGCTTGTTTGCTGTTCTTTTTTTTAGGTTTGTATAAAATTATTTTTGCAGGTGTGTGTTTATGTATTTAAATGATATTAATAAAAAACCCCAACTATAATTCGAATCTGCTTGGTGTTTTTTCTGGTAGTGTGGCTTTGTGGTTTGGTAAAATGCACCACTTCCTGAAGCACTTTTTGGAACCATGTTGAATTTTTATAAATGCAACCACAGACCAGCTCTGCTTGTTTGTTTGGCAGTGTTTCTGAGAAGAAAACAATTCAGCAACAAATTATAGTCACGTACAAGATCTTTTAAAGAGGACTTCAAATTACTGTCACGTTAGGCTGAGCAAGTGCTTAAATCAAGCAGGTTGAATTTCAGGCAGATCCATTACTAATGGAGTTTTTCAGAACATATTAGTTATAGTCAAAGTTCACCATAGATCATCCTCAAGAACAAAGCATTTAAGCACTCCATAGTGTGGTATTCATCATTTTTATCTGTACAAAGAATGTGATGACCAAAAAAGCACCAATGGGCTCATCTGTTTCCTTGAGCATGCAAGTAATAGGCTAGAGTGTATTTTTAGTGCCTGATACTGCCACGGATGATTTCTAAAGCAAACAGAACAGGTTAGCACTGAGTAGTGCATACTGTTCTTTAACACCTTGTGTAAACACTGAGTTAGTTAAATTTGTACTCAGAAGCAAAAGCCATCAAACTTCCTGGAAGGATTACTAACCATTTTTCCTCTTTGGTCTCCGCAAATGAATAAAATATTTTTTATTACTTCCTTGAAAAAAATGAGAGAAATGAAGTGTGTATAGCTGCTTTACCCATTGTTGTTTTTTTTGTATTGTCTACAAAGTAAAGCTGAGTGGAACTTATGAATTTCTTTAGTTGTGTCATATTATTTTCTTTTTCCATTTTCAGCTAAACTAAGAGTTTATTCCTAGCAAAATAAGTAAATAGCGTATAGCCAATAGAGTAAAAAACTGCACAATGGAATCAATTGGTTAATTGTCTCAGTGTACAAGTATGGAAGGTACACTGACTTACTGATCAAAATATGCCACAATGTTAAAAAGTGTGCAAGAAGACATGCCAATCATTCTACTACTTGTAACTTTCTCTTTGAGCTGCTATTACACACCTTCGTATAGCAGAATTCACAGCATGATGACCTTTAACCCTTTCAGTGCTTCCTTTGCCTGTGTGCCATAATGAATTATAGATACATTAAAATCTATCCAAGCTCACTGGTTCCAACTTTTTAATTGTCTCCATTACTTAAACTTTGGCAGAGTGAACAAGCACAAGTGTACATTCAGAATAACTATTCAAATTCACCAGCTGGCTATACTGAACCTTCAACACCAAGAACACCAGTCGTAATACACTGATTTTTTTTTTTTGTTTCTATCACATGGAAACAGTGCAAACACTTTTCCATTAAATGTGCATGTGATAAAAAAGGCCCAAGCCGGCAGGCAGAGGGGCAGGTCCAGATGGAGTTGCATATGTTGCAAGTCCCCACAAGCTGTGGTGCACCTCCAGGATAATTGTTGTGTGGCAAGGTAAGATTCAGAAACAACCCTTTAGTGAAACACTGGCGGTCTAATTGGAAAAACCTGTTATTTTCTCACAGGTCCAAGTTCAGCACCAGGTCACTGGAGTGGTGTCAACCATAAGCAGCCCCTTTCCCTCCCCCACAGAGACATCCTCCGCACACATTCACCTGTCAGTTTAGAGTACGCTCAGGTATTTAGAAAGGCTGGATATGGAGCGAGTGGGTGTCACTCAGAGTGTTTCAGCTGTTTTACGTGATCACAGCGGATGTTATCTTGACATGGTGAGTGCAGGAACAACAGTGTTTATATTAGTCATAGAAGGTGGATACATTCTACAACAAAGCTCACTATTGTGTTCAACAATAGTTCATTTGAAGTAGAAAAGTGTAATCTCTGTTCCGAGGAGTTCAGACGTTGACTGTTTTATAGATTTAAACATTTATGTTTTGTAAAGATAGTTTCTTCAAGCTGTGTTTATGTATTCAGATATTTTCTAAAGAGATCAAGCAAACTTATGTGAAAGCTATTTTTATGGCAAAATTGTAATTTGAGTTTTAACAAATAATACAAAATATTTGCAAAATAAAAGTGAATTACCAAAAAAGTAGAAACTGCACATAAACTGCATATTATTTTATACTGCATCACTGTTTTAAAATAGTACATCAATTTTTTCACATGGAACTCAAGCACTTATTAGCCGGAGAACCCGGTGGAAACCCACGCTAACACGGGGAAACTCCACACAGACAGGCCACCACCCGAGCCAGGGATCAAACCGGCAGCCTGCTTACTGTGAGGCTACAGTGCTAACCACCTCGCCACTGTGCAGCCCCTACCCACATACAACAATACTAAAATATTAAAATCAGACATTTTACAAAAGAGTGAACAGAAGTAAAACTTAATAACTCCCACCCTTTTGCCATTAGTTAACAGCATAGTCTAAGTGCACTTAGCAACTCTTGCTGAATGTTAAACCTTCTGCTGAAAAACAACATAATGAAATAAATAAAACATTGTGGAAAAGAGCAATGTGAAATAAAAACATGTTTAAGAATAACAAACTATATTTCACAATAATGCTTCCGTTTTTCACAATTTCATGGTCATATTACATATTTTTCAGTTTATAATTTAAAATATATCTATTTAAAAATGTTGCATTTATTAATTTAATTAATAATAAAAAGGCTCTCCATACCAGAAATGAGTAAGCAAAATATGTAAATCAATAAATGCAACAAAAAACAAAAACTATGTATTTTAACTTAAAATTTTAGCACATACAAAAATAGGGAAAATGGCTGTTAGTGACTAAACCTAAAGCTTAGTGTCTGTGTCAACATGCAAAGCGTACGAGGTGAAAAGTGCTCACAGAATCATGAACATGCTCAGGTGACCATTATCTACACACAGGTCCGAGGCAGGCAAAGTCCCTGATACCGAGGCAACTAGCAGTCAGCCTAAAACAAGGACCCCAGTAACCTCACCCGGAGCCAACATAGCATCCATCCAGGAAGAAGCACAGAGAGGTCCCTTACAGTCCCTCACAGTCAGGGGAAGAGAACCCAGTGGACCCAGGTCGCCAATTGTGGACCCTGTCATGTGCCCAGGGCAGGCAGAGTAGATTCAGGGCCCCAAAAGGCCAGAAGCGAACCCACTTCACCCCCACAGGCCGAGTAGTGAGTAGTTTCCAATGATATTTGGGAAATGGTGTGAGCTTAGCGTCACCAAGAACTTGTCTTTTTGTGCAAGATTAAGTTCAAGTTAAGTTAAAGGCTGATTAACATTTGGAGGGTGTGATGGATATAATTTAATTGTGATTAAAAAAAAGACCCAAGTCTTTGCTGCTTATGGGATGGCCAACTCTGGTTCTTGAGGATTACAGTCTTGCACACATATTGGATTTAAAAGACAAAGTTTAACAGACTTGTGCATATCTTGACATCAAACTCTGCACAAGTCTGGAAATTATTTATTGATTTGAGTCAGGTGTGTTGCAGCAGGGAAACTCCTAAGACTTGCAGGACTGCAGCTTCCAAGGACTGGTGATACCACCCCTGCCTCAGTCCATCCACATCACCTGGGGAAGTTTTGACAGTTTAATTAAAGTTGATTTGTTTTGGAAAAACATCATGCCTTTCGTTCAACTACGGCCCCATCACAGCAACTCCAATATTTCAGGAATCCCCCTTTTTTAAATACTAACTCTTGATCCACTGAAAAAAAAACAACAACGATTTTTTAACTAGAAAACTTTGCTTTATGGTGTGAAGGTTTTATTTGTGTGTCTGTTCAATTTTTTATATTTTGTGTTTTAGAATATAGCAATAGAACAATTCATCACACTTAGCTACCACTTAGCTATCTTGGTAAATGTTTCGTACATGACACTTTTAAAATTCAAATTCCCAAATATGCAACAACCCCAAAACAACCTCTTTTATGTGTCACTTGGACCATATGAATCAGACTTCCATGATTTACACAATCATCCTTAGAAGACTTCAGGACTTTGTGTTCCAATAATTTCTTAGTGTATACCTTGATGTGTTGAGAGATCTTTAAGCCTAACATATTTAGTATGTGATAATTACAGTGCTGCCCGCCTCCCTGTCTTCCTGTGATAGCTCATGCTCTGGTCACCATGTCTGGGGTGCAACACATTGTATCCCAGCCCTAGGCTCACAAGCCCATCAATCAACCACTGAGGATGTGCATGCACATGCGTGTGCATGAGCATGTGCATGAGTGTGTGTTTGCTAGTATGGACATACTTGCAGCAAAGACTTTGAGTAGTCTAATAGCTGCCTCCTGAGGAGATTGGTGGTAATAAACCTGTCACGTTTACCCAGGAGCTAATGTCCAACTCACTGCTGACACTCTACAAAATCTAACAGACCTCCATGAAGAGCCCTGTTAGTACAGACTTAGCTTCACTGCTAACAGGATGTTAAAAACTGCTATTTGAATTCATTCATCTTTCTTTTTAAGGTGTGTGTAAAATAACCCCAAGGGGTCTTTCTTTTGTTTTTGCCCTTATATATTGGCATTGGTAATATCAACATGAGTAAACTTCCTTTTACTGAAAGATAGGTTTTACCCCTCTTCTTATGTTTCACCATTATTTCAGGGCATTAGTTTAGTTGAAGTACCATATCTGCCTCATTGTTTTCATGATACATTAATCCCTAATTTTGAATCAAGAAGCAGGCCTATATTATAATGTGATGTGAGGAGGCTCCGGTGTTCACACAGTTGACAGGTTTTAAGACTGTGATTACATTGCTTGCACTATAGGTGTACCGCAGGGGTCATTATTGGGATACATTGACATACAAAGTTTTCAGTTTATACTTCAGTGATGCATCACCTGTCTATGATGACACGGGGTCTTGACAATATAATCCTCTATGCCAATGGAACAAATGTGAATGTATTTACAGCAGAATTGTCTGTAGCAATGGGTAATGCAACAGAGTGGCTTAACCAGTCTTGCCACACAGAGCAAACTGTCACAGTGTACTTCTAGAACAGGCATAAATCAAAGTGACTATCTCAATGTGACAATCTTAAAAACATGAAGGAATTTAAATACCTGGGTATTATCTTGGACCTTACACTTCGTTAAAAATATTTTAAAGCTTGTGGTTTGTTGGAATTCAGTGGTACCTTCCACAACAGGAACTCACTATCAACAAAAAGTGCAAAATTGTATGTGAAATTATCATGTCCGACATTTTTTACTGTACATCATATCGGTCTCAAGCCTTTAAACCCACTGAGATCACTTTACAATCAGGGTTTAAATGTTCTAGATAAGAAGTGATGTGAGGTTTTAAAAGTGAAATCATGCATTTTGATCTCAGCTTGGTACATAAAATCATTCATAATGCAACAGTCATGTCTTCATTAAAAGCAACCAACCGCCATCTAACTATTGGACGTTACTCTTGTGGGTAACATCTGGCAGCTATCAGTTATATGGACTTTCTAACAACTTGACCTGTTATAAAGTCAACTGTTTAAAAACTTTATACAAGGTATTTGTGCGTGTACTGGGTTTTATTATGAGTCATCTGTATTGTATTCTAATAGTATTTTATGTACTTACAGTGCACTGATAATGTTTTATCTGTTCCTTGTGTTAAGGACATAAAATAAAAAAGCATAACATTATGTCTGGAACCGCAATCTTCTTTTTATTAGTGTAACTTCACATAGTTTTATATGTGAATAAAAACAAACATAAAAACAAACAAAATAATTAAAATCTAACATCTAAGAAATCAAAAGTTTCAACACAGTCCATGACACGTTAATAATCTGAAGAGGGATTCTAATCTGATTACATTGTTTTTATGTTTTTTTTTTTTTTATTTTTGCTCTGTTACCTTGGTCATCAGAAAGGGGCTCAGTGAGAGGAGGGGCCATGCAGCAAAAGGCCCCGGGCTAGAGTTGAAGCCAGGACATCTATTTTAAGTGTTGTTGGTCTTGCATATGAGACTTGTGATCATCCGCTTCGTCAAAACACTAACATTTACATCAATTTTCAGTGTGTGTTAATTTCTTTTTCTTTCTTTTGATGGTAGAGCTTGGATAAGTCTTGCTAACTTTTTACTCTTTACATCTCCCATCTCGATTATGGGTTTAGGAATGAAACATACTTGGGTAGACAAAATAAACGATTAAATAAACGATAGACTCCCAAACCTTACTGAAGAAATAACAGTATATTGTCATTTATGGTCATTTCAGACTGGATGAATTTAGCTACTCTGGTAATCATGGTTTTTCATCAAGCTATGCAGTGTTAAAGTGTGAGGCTGAGCTCATTTTACTTTTTTGTGAGACTATGGAGAGCTTCTCCATGTAACCTTAAAGCTGTGATGTTATTTTTAGATTTAGGAGATTTATCATCATTTAAAAAAGATAAAAAAAATGGCACAGCAGGATTTTCCAGTTTCAATGAAACAATTCTCTCTGCAAGTTTGCAATTCCTTCCTTGGACTGCTGCAATGCAAATTTCTATTCTCTCCACTCTTTAGCTCAAGCTGGGTATTTCTGCAGCACCTCTTTGCTTTTCTTATCTTTGCATTAACTTGAATTAAAAATCCAAAATGAGACGAGAGCCATCTGAGAGAGGGATACTATCCGTGTGTCTTACTGTGACCATAACTCATTGTCAGGCACAGCTGAGAGCATGAGAGTCATCCATACCAAATCCAGCAAAGCTCACTGTACTGTTTTTTTTCCAGTCTGCTATGACCTGGTCTGGCCTTTCAGACGTACTCGCATTTTCCAATAAGACTAGAAATTTGATGGTGGCATTTCATTTTAAACTTTGGCTCTACTGTAATCGATCAAACATATAATTTTTGAAAGAAAGAAACATTTACAGTTGGTAGTAAATCAATTGGTGGAGCTCCACCCTCCAGCCTGAAGATAAAAGACAAAGTTGCAAGTTTTGACACCTTTTTAATAATCAATTTGAGCATCTGGAATTTGACCTGTTTCATCATCTTGTTTTTCTTTTTTTTTACATAAGAAGATTTTTTTAAGTATTTTTCAGGTCTTAATGTGTCACAATGGGTTTTACATCTCAGAGAAAATCTCTTTAATGTCCTTTTATCATGCATATCTTTCATGGTCCGTTCACATTTCTCCACCAGACTCGCATTCTGGGTTTTCCCTGATGACAAAAAGCAGCTTCGAATCTACTTAATTTAGACAACATGAAAAATGAAGCTCAGTATGCTTGTAATCCACATTTTACACTGAGTCTTGAGCCTTTAAAGGACGCCGCTCTAAAAGCCAAGGAAATGTCAAAGAGAGTTGCGGAAAAATAGCAACAGCTCTGGCTGTATAATGTGGGATCAGCCGGGTGGCAGAATGACTGAGCAATTACGTATTTGTTGAAAGCTTATTTCATAGCTCTGCACCCAACTGAAATAAAATGCAGTGAACCGAGGAAAATATGCATGTGCATGCTTGTCTGTAAGTGTGTGTATGTGTGTGCTTTCCTCCTATCTATGCTCACAACTGCTCACTTTATCATGTTTTTTTTTGTTTGTTTGTCCCTGTCAAATTTTCTTTCAAGAAGACTTTTTTTTCCACACAGATCCATGCTGATATCCTTTCCTGTGCTGACAGAATCACCTTCCTCGTTTTTTAAATAAGTGAACAGTTGTACAATAAGTGTAAAATATTTCTAAAAGGACCTGTGCTTCCTTCAAATCTTTCCATTTGGGAAACAAAAAAAAAAAAAAGGGAAAAAAAGGGATGGGTTTTGGTGATTGGCAACCTATGAGGACCTTCTCTTTTCTCAACATGTTTAGCTTCTCCTCTGTCAACTCATCTGACAGCAGAGTATAGCAGTGATCCTGCTTAAGGGGGCTCACTGCTTTTCTGTCTTGGCTGATGTCATGGAACAGTCAGGGGTCAGCTGTCAGCTCGAGAGGCGGAGTTACCATGAGAGTAGTGCATTCACTTCATCTGTCAACCTGGCAGCATTTTACTCGATGTAACAAAACCTCTTGTGCAGATTTATGAATGAAAATTTAAACAAGTTAAATAAAATCAAAATGTTTATTATTGTATGTTGTGTCAGTGAGGTTAATAGTGCTCCTGCCATTTCAGTCAGATGTGCTCAAACAGCTGTGCTTATGGAAAGTCGCATTCAAGCTGTTACACGTTAAGCTGATGCATCTATGACTCACGTGTGGGTTATTCAAAAGGAAAATACATATTATAAATGATTGTCATAAATGATAAATGTTAATTACAACTCCTAAAGGGTGGTATAATTAGTTTAAGTTTTTCTCCTTCTCTGGAGAACTTAAACAACTTCAGGCTTTAGCTTTTTTTGATAACAGTCATTCCCTAAAAACACAGTGCAAAGTGTCTGACAAGGGCCAGAAATGACAGAAATAACTATATCAATTATGTAAGACTAAAGAAAATTTGTAATTTGTTTGACAAGATATTTTAAAACAAAAACAGAACCTGTGGAGACTTGTCAAGAGATCAAACTTATTTTAAACTACCTTGTAATATGAGAACACAAAGTGTGTATTTTGCACTTTCGATTCGCTCGCGTGAGTCACTTCTTCCTGATTTGTTGTCATAAGGCAAAAAAAAAAAATAGACAACTCCATAAAAACCAAAACCTGCCAGAGGTTCATCCCTCTCCACCTGTTGTGGGCCCGGTTGCTATAAACACTCAAGTAATTTCAATGAGTATACAATACAGTAATGTTTCCTTCAAGATGTTATCTGGCTCCAACTGGCGCAGTGCCATATGCACTCAGGGTGCAAATGCACAAGCTGAAACACATGCACACTTAGTCATATACACACAGAGACACACTGGGACATGTTTACAGGTTTGTGGAGCATTAGAAAAGTTTGAGAAAAAGACCAAACATGAGGAAAATGGGGGGAAAAGGTATCTCTTTTCTTATTACTGTCAAGGTGAGTTTTTTTCGCCTCCAGGACTGACTGCACAACAACATTGCTGACTGGTGAAGCAAAAGGAACACGCTGTGAGCCATCCCAGAATGTAGATAATTTCATAAGCACTTAAAGGTGATGAAATACAAGGGCATGGCAGATGGAAGAGGGTGTTTTTTTGTCCTATGACTTGTGTAGCAGTGTGTGTTTGTGTTTGTGTCTTAACTGACAAGACGGACAGTTTATAAGGTCTTGATAAAAAGGAAAGGAAACGATATTGGTCAAATCTGCCCGTTTAAAAGATAAGTAAGTGCACATTTTTATTGATTTGCACTAAAAGAAGGATGAATGCATGCTAATCTGGGAATCTGATTAGCATGCATTCATTTTTTTCTGCTTGCTTAATCCTTTTGTTCACTCAATTTTTCCCCTTGTCAATCCTCTTAATCCATTGCTGAAGGGTTAGGCATATTCCATCAAGCTTTGGGCAGGGGGAAAACAAAACATCAATCATTTGTCTCAGATGCACGCTGTTCAGAGCTGATTGTGCACCACATGAACAAAAATGCAGCTCTTCGGACTGAAGCATCAATGAACTGTTACTTTTTTAAATTAATAAATTACATTTAATTTGCTAATCCCAAATATTTCTATCTTGATTATGTTTTTTAATGTAGAGACCAAATTAGTATTATATAATACTGTAAATCACCTTTGTCTTCCCATTGCAACGTGCCTCTAAGGTGAAGATGCCATTGTTCTGATACATCAAATAGTCCTTCTGAGGCCAAATATTAAAATGTTACTAATAAAAAAACATCTTGTACTGACTGGTTTGGACAGGGGTGGCCAAATCCAGTACTAAAAAGCCATAGTTGTGCAAGTGTTGAACCCCCTACGGCAACACACCTGACTCAAATCAATGGGTAATTAACAGACTAGAGCAGAGTTTAACATCAAGCGCTGCACAAGTCTGCTAATTTAGCCTGATGTTCTTCAGGTGAGTAGCAGCAGGGGGAACTCCTAATACTGGAAGGACCCTTCGAAGAACAGAGTTGCCAGCACCTGGATTTGGATGAATTGCTTACTCAAAATTAGCAGGTTTTTTTCTATACGTTTCAAATCAGTTCATAAGGGTGTAAAGTATATGATTAGTTCTATACAGGCTGAAACATCATTACAAAGTTTGCTTTGAACAATTTACTATGTTCTCTCAAGGAAAGATGGAAGGAAGTGGATGAATTCATTACATTCAGCATGTGACAGTTCACTAAGATGCATGACAATCGTTGTTTAACCCCTGAAATACATTCAGTCAAGACAAGAATTTGCTAAGCCATTTTTCTCATTTCCTGTTGGGTGACACCAGCAATACCTTGAGGCTAACTAACAAGCTACAAAAAAAAAAAAAAACTACATTAACTTACATGTGGTTATACATTAGTGCTTTCATTTTTTCCTGATAGATTGGGGAAGTATCATATGTATAGTACATAGTTCATCATGAAGGATTCCCATGCCAAATCCTACCAAGCAATATGGATTTTGGTGAGGAAAGCTCTGCAGAAAGGGTGAAGTCAACCTGCTGAATCTGAAGAATGTAATAGATGACTTTGTTCTGCAGAAGTTAAGATGAGATTACCTACCATGCAAGTTGAACCTTGCTTTGGTTTGGTGCAAAAAACTGCCCAATCCTGCTTATTGTTTTATCCATAGATTTACCTCTGCTCTTTGAAATCAGGTTTGGAAAATATGCAGCACTCACATCTCCAACAATATCAATGTATAAACATGCCAGGCAATTTCCCCCCTTAAGGCCTCAATTTTCTAATAATGTTGAAGTCATTGAGTCCTGCCATATATATAAGGGCAAGGCTTTAAAACAAGAGTTTGACTAGCTTTAAACTGGACAGATTTAATCTGTTATGGACAAATGAAAATTAATTAAAAGATTTGTTGCAAAATCAACATAAGCATCGAAGGTGAAACCAGTCAAAAAGCATTAAAAAAAACAGCAGTGGAGTATAAGATGCAAAAGCTGACCTCTCAAGCAGGAGAGATAGCAACACAGGAATAGATAAGTTAAAAAGAAATGGTGTAAACTTCAGCATATTTGGCCACATAATGAGAAGAACAAAGGGGTTAAAAAAAGGTGAAATGTCGATTTATTTTGAGATTGTGGATCTATAGTTTTTAGTATAGGCGAACTATGAACATGTTCAGTTATATTTTCTTATAAAACCGTGCAAAAAGTTAAATGAGTTAGAAGTATCTAATGAAAGACAAGAAAAGAATCATTCACATTCACCACACACTTATAAAAAGTAATTTAACACACTAATGATATTATTCTAAGATTAGCATTGTGCAAAAGGATCCAAAGTGTACCTGTGGTTGGATAGTTTTCCCAAGTCCTTCTGCTCTTTTACCACCTAAGAATCCATCCATTGTAATATCTAGTACCTAATAGGAGTAGAATCTATTGTATTATCAAGTACTTTCAATTTTTCCTTAACTTTGTTTTCAATAAATTAAAGGGAAAAGAAATTATTAAAAGTTGATAGAAGACATTTCTTTCAACAATGTCATTATACACTATATGAAAAAATCTTTGAACTTGTTTTTTTTAGTTTAAGCCAGACCACTTTTGGTCATCTTTGCCTTGATGAACAAATAATTATTGAAGTTGTAATTGAAAGAAGTATCTTGGAATAAAGTTGGAATAAAATGAGTTGGATTTGATGTTGCATACTGCATTTTTCACAGCTTTAATAACCAGAATGGAAAATAAAGTTTTGACTTTAAAAACCTGAGTTTAAATTTTTGAGTGATTATTCTTCAGTGTCTTGTGGTATCACTACATGTGTAGTAAATGTTCTTACTTTTCTTGTCATATTGATTCAATTTTAATTTTTAAAAAACATCCAACTTAAGGAAAGTACATTTTCTAGTATATATAATTGTATATACAACTAGAGCAATCTAAACAATTTCTATCACATCGTTATGGCTTGAAGGAGACATGGATTTAAAAAAATGAGGGTCATTGTATCGTAAGAAACAATAAAAATATTTTATATTCGTTTGAAATCACATGTAAAAGATGATGGAACTCTCTTACTGCACACGGTTGCTCTGGAACATTTTCCCATTCACAGTCATAAACAAAATGCAAGCCAATTTGTTTAAAGAAGATCAAAGAATTATCATTAAACCCTCACATCTGTTAAAGGCCTAATGGCAATCACTATAAATGAGTGCAAAATGCATTAGGCAATGATGATGTTTTTCTTTCCTGTAGTGTGGGTGGTAAAGATTCAGTTTACATGATAAATAGGGACTAGGTGCTTCCTGATTAGTGACCAAATTGGTGGTGGAGGGGGTGGCAGAGTGGAATAAATGGAAAAATGATGAAAATGGTCTTCCCTATTAGGCTTGGGAATTATGAAACAAAGGAAGAGCCAGGCTGCCGATCAAAAAATGAAAGGACAAGCGAGAAAGAAAGCAATAATGTCCCTGTGCTGTATTTCCTTCTCCTAAAGGGACACGGTAACAGAGCCTCACAGGGGGGATTTTCTTTGCAAGTTGAGGGGCTTATTTGAATCGGATCTGCTGTTGATTGAAACGAATCGCTCCAATATCACAACTCCTTACAACTCGATCCTGAGCACAGATGGACAAGTCATCTGAGAGGACACTTTCTCTAATCCTCAGTCCTCTCATCTGCTGTGGCATTCTGGGATTTTCAAGAGGGAAGAAAGAGCAAAGCAGACACTGATGACCCTGTGGGTCCTAAAATGTGCAAACACACACATCTCTGGGCACACATTCACATACAGATTCAGCCCAGAGGCATCTGTGACTGTTGCCCCTGGGGCAAACTGATTTCACGCAGGACAGAAGAAAGCGATCAAAAATAACAGAAAGGTGTAGAGGAGAATGTTTTCTTAGTTTTACTTCTCATCCAGTATTTGGAGTGGCGGGCTGTTGGAGTCAAAGGCCAGCTTGACGCACGTAGTTATGTAAACCTAGCTTAGACCCTTGCTCACCTTTGGAGTTGAATTTCAACGCATCTACAAGGAAATGCTTTTTTCATTTATGAGAAAGAGAAAAACTACTTAAATTCTCCTTTTTAACCAAAAACTACTTTAAAAATCATTTTTGTACTTTTGTCTCAGTTATTTTTTAATCACAGTTGCATTTGAACTTTTTCTCCTTTGTCATTAGGACCACAGTGTCTTGACCTCACATTCATCCAGTCACTCTAGAGGAAACATGTAAAACCAGCAAAGTCGTTCGGGAATTTTGTACTTCACTTCTATTTTTTTTAGGCTCGGTTCCCTTAATGCAGCTTCATACATCAAACATCCGACTGAAGTTTGGATCCTTTAATAGTGTGTGCAATTTCCTTAGAACATACAACAGGTAATATGTAGTCCCTATTTTATTTAGGTACACTTAAACTGAAACACAATTCTAACACAATTCAATACAACTCATTGCACTCATTTGGTGTTTGGATTTTGATGTCACAAACACATGGGCCAGAAATCTCCCACAGTCAGCTCCTGATGTGTTCTGGAAAGTCCTTGGATAGTTCATAGACTCAAAGCATTCTGGATATTATCACATTATGCATCAAAATTTGCAATAAGTGTGTGTCCAGTCTCAGATAATGCACAACACAACAATTAATTAGCATCTATCCCAACAATCCTGACAACTATGTGACACAAACCTGGATGCACTGCTCATCAGTTTGTCCCACAGCATGCTAAAGCATGTCTTTGTAAGTTAGCCATCATCATCTTAACTAGCCTACGTGGGCCTTATGTATATGTCAGGGAGCTAACATACTGAATATGTCAGATGATTCAAATTCCGGAGAAACACAAGAATTAAGTAACAAAACAAGCATACGTTCCATTAAAGGCTACAACAGTTATGTGTCAATCACAGGAGAGTGCCACAGGTTAAAATGCAGTACTTCTTTGTGATGCTGTCATATGTTTCAACAAATTAAGCTTGAAATACTGCAACAGTTATGTCAGTGAGTTGGCATTTCACTGGAGGGGTGGATGAAAAGACACAATTGAAACCATTGTTCAGAGATGGCCTTGGATACAAATTAATGGTTGCTATCTTTATCAACAACTCAAAACAGATCAGATCCATTTCTTTAAGCTTGAGCGGCTCTGCACAATGAAAGTCAGTGTTTGGTGTTGACTGACGAACTCTCTGAGACAGAAATGATTTAGTTGGTAATTAAATTTAAGGGCAGGGCGTCAAGCAAGTCATGTATATCAATAAACTTTATCATCAGAGACTTGTTCATGCTAACTTTATGTATATTTGCATGTTTTCAGGTTACTGTATTGCGCTGTCTTCCTTTTATTATAGGCAACACATGGTCAGTGACAAACACTGAATGCATACAATTACAAAGCGAACTTGCACGTGCACACTCAACAAAAAGGGTTACAATATGATGGAAACCATGTGGTCTTCATTGTGGTTTTTGTCTATGTGCAGGTTAACCAAATAAAGAGCAACCCAACAGAAAACAGCAAATTACTAACATGCTTTCTTTCAACTATCATCATGACATCATTTCCTCAAACAGCAAAATGTCTTTTTTGTTTGAAATCCAAATGTCAGAAAATCATTTCCAATGTTCAGCATGAGTTTTATACAAATGTACGTTTTTATCTGTTCAACTGTTTGATGCCTGATGACTCCAGAATTAAGCAAAAGAGCCATGCTGGCTTCCTTCCTTAATGTTTTTTTCAGCCTGTCAGTCTGCAAAGATCTAAAGGATTTTTTTCTTTTCTTTGTATAAAACCCATTAATAAAAGTAGCATTAGGCTTTCGTTAATGAGAATAAAGGTCTTGCTGACTCTTCTGGCACTGTGAACACATAAATTTTTATTGTCTTAATTGGATTACAACCTCAGAGTGAGTTTGGAGACCACCCACATGCAGACGAAGGAAACAGAGCGCTGGATCATTTAAGATTTCCATCTCTTAAGATCTTTGTTTCCCCAATAGCTATTGGACACAGATCCTCACTGCAAATTCTTTATTTTATTGAGACAGTAAATCTATCACCACCACAATACAGAAGGGAACCGTCTTTATCTATTATGCTCTTTTCGTCTTTGTGAAGATGTTCCATATAAATAAACAAATAGTATCTTCGCCATCATCTTTGTTGTTTTTTTTTTTTACCCCCTACCCTCTCTTCTTCCCTTCTTCTTTGTCCTGAAAGGAAATTGTTGGCACACGAATTTGGATTGTTCAGTCAGTCATGATGTACTAACCTCTCTGACAGTAATTCTCGCTGACCTCTCTAACTCGCTCCCTGTGTGCATTCACGTAGGTGTGTGCAGTTTCTGTCCATGTGTTTGTGTGCCATGCGCTCAGTCGGATCACACGTGTGGTGACAGCAACCTGCTGGGTGAGCTTAGAGTGCAGAGTGAACTGAACGGATGACGCTTTGGCACATTTAAGCAGAAAGCATCCTCTTCAGTCAGCACTCGTTTTCTAACTATTTACTGACACACACTCGGGAAGTGAAATACACTCCTGAGCTGCTTTCTTTCAATGACAAGCAAAGATTTCTTTGCTATTTTAACATTACGGAAGGAAGTTAGCATGGGGAAAACCATGCAAGAAAACATGTTTACATTGTTGTTGTTATCAGTGATTAATGATAAGAAAGGTATTTTGGCACTTTGTCATTTAGACTTTAGGGGAAATTATCCATGCGTTGCAAAATGCAACGCAGGTCTAAGATGCAAAAAGAAAAATAATCACATGTAAATGTGACTGAAAATTTCTTCTCTGGGTTAGAGTCACTTGAAAAAATGGACTGAAGGCAAAGTTCTAACAAGTCTAAATATAAAACGAGGCCTATGCCACCGGAACGCCTTCAAACCTCCTATTCCCCAATCCTCAAATACACACAATACAATAATATAAAGCCGCACATATTCAGTCACAAAGCTGCACCTGGTGTTGAAACTTTGAACCAACCTGGTATGACGTCAGGACAGGATGTATCCTGAGGTCATGACCTTTTATTTGCATTTGATTTGAGATCAAGGAGATTAATTGCTCCAAAGATATAGCCCAAAATCAGATTCTTTGTGAATAAAGCGCCACCTGGTGGGGAAAACATAAATCTGATAATCGTGAAATTCGATACAGTTGGTCCTCTTGAGGACCTAAACACGTATCAGAATCCAATTGTGAACATTATTTTAGTTATTGCGCTCGTACGAAGGATATCCGGTGGAGGCGGCGCTCGTGATGAAACCATTATATTTCTCAAACTCCTCGTTCGGGTATATAATTATAACTTAGGAAAATGTATTCCACATTCTCTGCTCCAAAGAGGAGAGTGAACATGGAGTTAGCTTTTAGCACTCACACTGTATCTATGATCAAATGAGGGCGCATTATCGTCACTGGAACTACATTAGTCATGTAGAAAGAAAATGTCTTCGCCAAAAGCTACAAAAAGGTTTTAGATCAAATATATTGTTTTCATTGAAATAGCATTTTCTTCAGGAGAAGGTTTTACATATATCTGTAAGACAGAGCAAAACTGCATCTACTACAAGTACATAATAATTATAATAATTTTTTTGTTTACAATGCACTTTTCACACATGTGTGGTGCAAAGTACTTTACACAATACAAACAACAATGTTTGCATATTGAAAATATGATAAAACGACAATAAAAACACATACTTTCTCTCTGTCAAACACAAAAGATCCAAATTAGGGGTCTCCATGACATCAGAGGCTGTCACGACTGTAACAACTCAGATCTGACCATCACAACCATATGGTTGCAGTGCTGGACTGCTCAACCAACAGACAAGAGCAGTTTACATGGAAACAGCACTGCAGACCAAACAGGCGAAATTCTTGGGGTGAAAGATCCCCATGCAAAAAAAAAACATTGGATTTGAAAATGTCTGAAGTATAAAATTATTTAAAAGCGAAAAAGAGCAACATGTAACATACCTTAAATTGACTTTGGTGAATTAAAACCATGAAAGATAAATTTAAAAAAGTAACATAACTTAATCTGTATTTCATGTTCTCTCATCAATAGTCTTGTTTAATGACATTCAAAAAGTATTTCATTTTTGCTTTTTTAAAGGACATTTGTGAGGACACAAAGAACAGAAACATTTTTCTTTAGCATTTGTTGGGTGAGTATTGCTGTGGGAGAGCGACCATTCCTGGGACTTGTAATTTGTGAATCATTAAAACATCACTGCTGAAGAAAAATGACACACTCCTGTTAAAGTAATGTTGAGTTTGTGAGTAATGTCGTCACTGATTTTTGCAAGAAATATCTTCTGCTTTTCATGTTTGCATTAGGGGAGCGTGTGGAAAGCTTGAGGTGTATTTGTTTGGAGTGGAAATGACACGCATTTGTTCTAAAATTCAACAGGGATGTATCCTCTCATGATTTTGTCAAAACAAACGAATTCTTATGGAGCTTTTCTCCAAGAGCGCATTTCCAGCTTGCTTAAAAAATAAACATATTCACTACAAAATGAAAAAAAAATTCAGTGTAAAAAAAGATTTTTAAAGGCCTGGCGAAAGGTGGTATGGCTAGCAGCGCGCTCTCACAGCAAAGAGGAATGCTTCTATATGTTTACAGTTTTTTTATTGTGGTTTTAGTTTCAATTCAATTCAACTTTATTTGTATAGCGCCATTTCACAACAATGTCGTCTCAAGGCGCTTCACAGAGATCGGC
>JBAMHX010000010.1:23327674-23341125 GCA_037177515.1 Pseudomugil tenellus
CTCGCTGGGGTTACAAGGACAGGAAAGACAGATTAATATGCATTGCAGCTTCTATCCAGGAAGACCTGCAGATAAAGTAAAGTTTAACATAGAGCACAAAGTTCTAGAACAGGGATGCCCAATCATGGTCCTCGAGGTCCACTATCCTACATCTTTTACATGCATCCGTCATCCAGCAAACCTCAATCCACTGAAAGGCTCATTAGCAGGCCTGTGTGGAGCCGAATGACACTTGCTTTAGGAAATTCAGTCATTTGATTCTGCTGTGATGGAAGGGTTGCATCTAAAAGTTGCAGAATACTAGTCCTCGAAGACTAGCCTCGGACACAGCTGTTCAAGAAAAATTTTTAAATACATCAGTATTTATACGGTGTATCCCCTTTACCCTGACACCATTCAATGGATTCACACTCCAACATACTTGTTGTCTCCAGTACAAAAGTTTGTTCATTTTTTGATAGCTTGACAAAGAACAAATTCTGACAGAACATTTAAACAGTAGCAACATAACAACAGCTGCTGTTTTTACAACTAAATCCTGAGATCTGGACTTTGGATGTAGATGACTAAAACAGATCAGGGGGAAAAAAACGACACACATGAATGAAAAAAAAAAAAAACAGTGCCTGGTTTTCATGAGGAGTCAATTTAGCTGCATTCAGCTCTCACACACCAACAAAAGGTTTCCACTTGCTCATCTGAAGAACCCAATCCTCCCTGAATTAGAGAGAGATTAGGGCTGGATTATGTTGCTTCTGAGAATCCTAGCCAGAGAGCAGCTATCATAACCATCAGAGGAGACAGTGGACCGCACCTGTTGCCCCACCGCTGCATGAAACACACCAGTTCAAAAATATTGCGGGTATTTCACTAAACAGTTAAATATATTAATTAAATCTACATGTTGTTCTAACCTTTTATGTTTCCTCTCCGGTGGAGCAGATTTGACTTTAATGGATTGTATGTAGAACACGTTTTAAGTTTTACAGCATTACTTCATACCCTGGCAAAAGATGTCTCCAGGAGAATGTGAGTGTGTGGAAAGCCCATGAGGTGCTTTATTGTCCCTTTAAGCACTTTACAACCAACTCTATGTGTAGTAATTCACTTAAATGTAATTGTCTTGAAAAAGTGGACCATTAAAAAAAGGCAATTTCAAGAAAATGGTGTTAAGAAAAGTTAATAAAAATGGGAGTTATTTACATGGGGAACTGTGCAAATGACTGGAAATGGAAGAGAAGGGTGAGTGTGCACTGGCAAATTACGTCTCTTAAAAATGTTGCAGACCTGCAGGTGCAAATTGCAAAGTCCTGCAAATGGGAGTTGTGGAAATTTGGGTTTTTCTAAACCCTCTCATTAAAAACAAGCAGTGTGCCTATGTATTAGACAAAATATGTTAGATCTTCTTGAACTTACATGATGAAATTCTGAAAAACTGACGACTATGATTTTGGGAATTATTCACAAGGCAATGACATCATTAAACCACCACAAGGAACAATTGCTCAACACACCTCTCAACATTCATTTCTTTCCTGTATAGGTTGACCGCACCTAACTCTTGCAAAAACACAACTTCACAATGGAGCATTGATGTAGACAATGGCAACCATTTAGTCAAACTAAGAAGAATTGTGCAAACATTTAATGGTTTATCATCAATGTGCTGCAGCTCAGTCAGTGAACCACACACATTGTGCTTCTGACTTTGATAAGCAGAAATCAAAGTTTATGACGGGGTTACTGAAGTGCTAAAGCTTATAAAATGCTAAATTACAAGGCAAATGTTATCTAAAAATATGGCAGTTACCCTAGACCAAACAACTGCTTTTTCATAAGTGTATTTCTAATGTGACCACAGTGTTTTGATCGGTCTGTAAGATAAGATCTGACTGCAGGATGACAAAAGCCTGTTCTTCACATGCCTATAACCAGTCATACTGTCCCCAGCTCCAACAATGTCATTGTGCAATAAAAAAGATGAGGCAAATTGCCTCGCTTGTCAGGAAACAAACAGAACAGGTAAATGTACAAGAAAACAACCTGCAGTTACTAAGGAACCAGCAAACAAACACAGCAGAGTAAAGAAGGGTTTGGGTGTAAATCAGCCTGAAGGGACAAGGGCCCAGTCACTCAAGCAGCAAGCCAGTTTCACAAGGGAGGCCAGGCTAAGTATCACTCAGCGTGAAATACCAACAACTAATAGTTTACATTTATTTATCCTCTTTCTCTCTTTCCTTTTGTCTTAGTATCTCGTTAGCCATTCATTTCTGCCTTTCCTTCCAAATAATCTCAATGAATGAAACATTGTTTCGAACTAAATGACAACATATAAAAACAAAAATGAAAAAAAAAAAATCTTCAAAAAAAAAAAAAAAAAACAATAACAACAAAACTCAAAAGTTAAAAAGGAATGGCTGGAAGCATGGACTGATCTAATCCCAATATAATATAATAACTTTCTGTCCTTATACTACAGTTCAATAATAATATTTAATAATAATTAGTCATTGCATAACCTTATCAATAATAATGGTGACAATACTTTTCTCTACAATATATGTCTCCTCAAGTAATACATTTTTGTCACAGTTTTATGGTAAAAATAACTATCGTAACAGTAATAATGATACAGATAGCAATCAGGGTGATAGCAGGCCATTTTATGTAGATTTAAATCTTTTTGTGGTGCAATTGCATGCAGTACTTATTTTTTCATGTTACTTTGAAGATTTTAGAATCCTTTGAGTCTTTAAATTGAATTTTAAAACTTTATTTGTAGTTTTTTTTAATGACTACAATTATTTTCTATTCTTTCAACTTTAGGAGCTATGAATCTGTTAGCATGATTCTTAATGCTTTTCTCTTAATGCTGTTCAGACTCGGTTTACTAAATGATAAACTAAATAAATGTATTAACAGCGTTGTTTGACTTATTGAAACTAAATATTTTTCAAATCTCAGCAAAAGAGCCAAACTTGTGAGCTTTGCTCGCTCACACATGATACATTGGCTCTTACCATTCCTCACTTCACTGCTTTCACTGGTGACAGAAGAGTTAAAAGGGTAAAATGAAGTGCGGTGGAGATGCACGTATCTGCTCTTAACCTCTTAGTATCAGTGCTGAGCTGATACTCTCCGGTTTCGATGCAGTTCCGCTCAACTGGGTTGACCGGGGACATTCCTTAAGTGTGCAGAGCACACTTAAACATACTTGCACACACCCTTGTCATATGCTTAATTCATACAGGGACAGCAGCATCTTATTATGTGTTTATCTTTTTTGACGTGTTAAGCTGAGGAATGTGCCTAAAAAAATGGTGAAGGCCTAAGTAAAGCTCCGCAGCCTGTTTTTCAGCACCTCTGGATCATCTCAGCAAGACAGGAACACAAATGACCTTGCACACGTTTTGCAACACTTGCACGTTAATGCTGAACATTTTCTCTGCAGTGCCTCTTGTCAAGCTGCATGGTAAGCAATGAGTCAGTAGGACATTTTTTCTAAATGAGGCTTGCATGAAAAGCTAAGTGTTTTTGAAAAATTGTAATTAAAGCCATTCATTTTCTAAACGTTTAACACTTAACAGTTATTTTTGCTGGACCTTTGTTTTACAATTTAATTGTATTTTTTATAAATATCAAATCCAATTTTATTCAAAAAACACCTTTTATGCAACCGGCAACATTACTTGTTTATTTAATAATGATAACAATAATAATAAAAATAACAACAATAATATTAATAATTAAAACAATTCTGCATTACACAATATATCCTTCACATATCCCACCACATATTAATCTCATTCACATATACACAGCCCCCTCCCCTCAGCCACAAAACAAAAAAAGGGGGAAAAAAAGACGTCTATACATTTCCATCCTTGGTCTTTTAACTTAAATGACTGTGGATTTAAAATTGTTGATAGAAATAAATAGTACAACAACAGAACAGTTTGGAATGGTGCTTTCTTCAATGCAATGATACCCATGTGTAATCAGAGACATTGGCTTTTGCTCATTCTGGTGAGTATGGTCATTCTCACATCATGCAAGTGGAACAATGTGAACATACCTTAGAACTTGTGTCCATTGATTTTATTTTGTTTATTCTCAGAATGAACTTTTGGCCAATATAATAGCAATTCAGAATACATTTTTTGATTTGAAAAAATCTTTTATTTTTAAACTTCCCAGAGTATTAAAAAGACCACATGACTGTATTTATCTAGGTGACAAAAGTTTTTTTTTTAAAATAAGAAATTTAACAAACAAACAAAACAAAACAAACAAACAAACAAAAATATCAAAGAAGTTTGTATTTGCACTGAAACAAACATCTGTTCTTTTTGAACTTCATGATAATTTTGGTAGAGTAGTGAACCATAACCAATAGTTGTCTGGAAAGACTTTTATTGCCAATCTTGACACACTTACACATCATCTTAATATGGAATGATTTTCTACAATGGTGACACTTACATATTATAAACCTCTTCTTGTTTAATTTGTTCTTTACTGTCTTTTAAACATCAGATGGCATCACAATTTAAATTCGCTTCCATTTCAATAAATTCAAGGAAGTTAATTATTTAAAAAAAAATCTATTTTTAGGTAAGGGTTTCAGCTTTTACAACATTTAATGATAACATGCATTTGGCTATTTCAAAAGATCCCATTTACAAAAGAAATAACTTCATTCAACTTTATGTCATTTCAGTTTATTACTTTTTTTGGTTTATTTTTACAAAGATAAGGATCAGTTAAAGTTCAGGGAAGTGCCAGACTACAAAGAGAATTCTGCTTAAACTCAGATTATGAAAATCCTTAGAAATAGCATATTCTATTAATAGACCAGTAGAAAGAGATTTTTATCAAGGCTGGTATGCAACCCTCTGAAAGGAAGAAAGAAAAAAAAAAAAAACAGATGAAAATACAAAAATTATGGTGTAAGTAGAAATGTTTTATATATAATTTTATTGATGATACATTGTTTAAATAAATACACAGAGAGGAAGTGTAAGTAAGTTTCTTTCTGGATTAGCTTATAGCTCCTATATCCTCATGTGAGATGGATTTTGTCAGCACAGCTGCTGGCAATATCACTCGGCACCAGCAGCATGGTGCTGTGCTGCAAAGTGAGCTAATGGGCCCCGAGTTACTTCATCACACTTCTAAGTGTCGCTCTATTTAAGAGAAGCCAGAATGACTGCAGAGGCACTAATAAAGCCATTCAGAGCAGCGAGCGTCCCTAGACAGTTCATGGCTTTACAAGCTAATTGTTGACAAGTAATTTCTGGCGGCCCAGGTGTATCCTTCAAACACAGCTTTTATGTCAGCGCTGAGCGCCTTTAAATTTAATCGTTCAGATCTAATACTCAATTTGTCATATTCACAGTGTTTTTTAATGTTGTTAGCAATTTTTAAATCACCACTTATCAAGACATGCTGAATAAGAAATCGATTTGAACCCTTTCATGCATGCGTTAATAAAAAGCAATGTTGTATATTTTTTTCCAAATACATTTATTTACTTCAAGAGAACTTGCAATATTCTTTTTGTTTATTCATGGTCGTTAACTTGGTTTTTACTTTACTCATTTAAATGTATTCTATGAAATACTTATATAAAACAATACATTTTCATAAATTTATTGTATATGATCAAAATATTTTATAAAAAATAAAGATGCATCATTTTATTTCCCCATTCATCACAAAGTAAAACTTTGGCAATTACAGTGTATGAATTTATATTCAATTATATTATATATATTTTTTCTTCTTCAGTGAGTGGTTGTGTATTAAATGTACTATTCTCATTAATTACTTTACTTAAAATAAAGCTTTTAAACAGGTGTCCCCTGTAATGATCTCTATGCATGAAAACAAAATCTAAAAGGTGACATTGTAAAGCTACAGACTAAGCAGAGAGAATTTGTGTGTTATTGTGCTTTTAAATTGCTCCTACTTTTCATGTTTTCCCCCCAACACATTTATATAATGACACGTGTCCACGGGGAACCCGGGACAAATTCTCAGAGTGCACTAAACCATAGAAAAATTGCTACATTACATGAGGATGGATACACCTGTCCCAAATGCGATAGTTTTAGTGTAGCATCAATCATCCTTTTTCAGGAGATAGGTGTGAAATGTCATACAACCATGCATTAAATCCCCTTGCATTAAATGTTGTGCAAACTCCTCACTGCCTGCTCTTGCAGCTTCGGTGTTGCCTCTGAGGCATTCGGTCTCTATAAATTAGATAGCAATTACACAGCTGGCTGACAAACCCCAGAGTTTGTTCTTCAGTGTCAAGCTTGACGCTCAAGCATGGCTGTCAACACATTGGACTGAGTGTGTAAATCATTCTCTTTACAGATAGAGGCAAAAACAGAGATACTTGTAGAAAAGATTTGCTTCATAATTCAAACAAAAAGTCTTTAAAAAAACTGTTCTCGTCTACACAGCAAGAGAGTTATGAATGCTGCTAATTTATCAGAAGTCTTTCAGAGTGTCAAGAGGAAACAATATTGTTTGATGATGTTATTTCCCATGACATCTGAACTGTTTGGTCAAACTGGTGAGATCACCGTGCTGGCATTATTCTCAGGACTGGACGTGCTCCACTCCTTTCTCTACCAGGTGAATTAGAGGTTGTCTTCACAAGGGGAGGTGGGGTCGTGGGCTTCCCCCTGGAGCTTAGTGTTATTTTACCCTACTGTGATGCCAGCTTTCCCAAATTTCAGAATAAATTCACAGGTTCAGATCCTTATTAATGCATGTCAATCATTTTTATAAATAGTGGAAACTGACAAGTATGGAGAGGAGGATTTTAGAAACTGTTACTGAGGTATGAGATGTACAAGTCTCATAATGGAAAAATAAAAGTAACCTGTTTCAACTGGAAGGAACACAAAGGTCAAACTTGTCAAGTTTTGAGGACTCACAAATAGGAACTGAGGAATAAACTGTGTTAAGAGAAAAAAAATCCATTCTCAAACAATAAACAATGTTTGCCTCATACACATTTTCAGATTAACTACAACTTCCCAGCAGCAGTGTGTACAGTATTAATGGATACTATTTGGTATACTAACTTTCCATTGTGGAGTGGTATATGCTTCAACATTTTGATGATGAAATAAAGATTTTGCCTCAAATGTTAATTGTCATACTTAGAACGGAAACAGTGGTAATAATTTAAGAAATGCTTTTTTAATATTTGTAATAATATTTTCATATTTTCAAAAAGGAAAAAATAAAAGCATGTTTTAAATAATTTTTTTATAAAGAATTTTGTCTTCTATGCTTACAAAAAGAACCACGATTTATTAAATAAAGTCAGATATGAGATAAGCAATAGCAAATAAAAATTAAGTAATTCACTATAATTCTTGCCACTTGCTATAAAATCCTGGACCAGTTTTACAGAGCAATAAAGCTTGTTGCAGGTTCTTTTAAAAGTTCCAGCTGTTTTCTGTGGGAAATGTAGTGGTAGGAAATGTAGTTTTTTTCCCTAAACTTGCATGTGCCTGTAGCTTAGAAAACTATACCCAGTACAAATGTGATTAATTACAGGTCCCATATTATTCAAAATCAACTACTTTTATGAGCTTTTTAAAATTCTATTATTGTTAAGTGTACCTTAAAATAAGTAGTCTTATTTTTAATCCATGCATTTTGTAGATTTATTGCTTTAAAAAAAAGAAGGGTGTGGCTTAGGCAGAGCAAACTCCTGACCCCACCGCTCTGAGGCAGCAAGGTGGATACTCCCCCACCTCTACCTGAAAACTTTAGTGTGCCATCTCCCCCAGGAAGTGTGCATGTCGCTGCTGCTGCACTCTTGACAACAGGCACAACCCACAAGCCAAGAGACCTCAAATCAAGAAATGAGTGGCATGGCAAAGAAATAATTTGGTGCTTGTTGCAAAATGCATAATATTATCATAGATGTGGATGGATAGACTGTGAAATGCCAAATATAGCTTAAAGTTTTTCTGAGTAATTATTTCTTTCTTTTATCAATTGCTTTCACAAGATTCATTATATATAGAATATGGAAAAATAAATACAGAAATATAACAATTAAATTTGCCAATGAATAAAGTAAAAACCATATTTTTCTGATTGTGAAACCCACAAAAAGTTCAAAAAATGATATATTTTTGTTATTTGCAGTTTTTTATTTCACTTTCTTTTACTACTCCAATCGATTTACTTTCCAATGTCATTTTTGGTTAAATAATTGTTTTTATTTGGTAACTTTTCTGTAAAGTCCTGTCTATTACAATGCCTGTATTAATTTCTATACTGCTTTTCCCTCACATTTTCTCATCCTTAAATCATTTATTTAAATTTTCATTTGATATTTTTATTAATTAATTAATTTAGTTAGTTAAACAATTTTCTTTATACTGTCACATCTTTGTCATCTGTGTTTCTAATTTTGCATTTTCTTCCTGTTTCTGCAGGCATATATATGGTTGTACATAATAAGGCAGATATGCATAACAAAATGTAAAAAGAAAAAATGAAAATAAGAAATAAACAGCAGAAGAAAATGTTTATTTGAGGGTTGTAAAATGTTGAGATTTCATTAATTGTTTAATTGAAATTCTAGTACATTTAAAAAGAATTCAAAAGTGGGCTTTGACAGCAATAATCCTTTACTATTCATATCTTTGTTTCAAGCCTTACATTTGTGGATTTGTCAACATTTTTTGGTCATCGTCCTGTTGAAATTGAACTTTCTGATCACCATATGATTTTTCAAACATGCTGACATGCTGTTAGATGTTTAGTTCAATCAGTACCCCCAAATTAATAAGCAACACTAACTATGACATTTCCACCTCTGTACTTTGCATTTGGTAAAAAGTTATTTGAGGGCTGGCACATACTTGCTAATTTTCTGCTACATCTGTATATATATTGGCTGCAAACAACACAAGCTTGCAGCAGCCAAAACATTAAATACTGGAGGACTCTGAACTTGTAAACAGGTCAATATGGTGGTACGGCTGCACTTGGCAACAACAGTTTATCAATCTTTTGCTAACTAGGCTCAAGTGTACGTCTCTGTACAACAGAGAGGAATAGTTACAAAAATGTTGTGAAGAAGGTCGAAGAGTCGCTCTATGAAACTATTGTGTTTATCTCCAATCACGTGTTAATGCTTGTCTAGAGTTCAAGCCAATAATTGCACCCCATGCACACAACAGGTTACCTCACAAGAAAATGTGCAACCTATGTGTCACAGGTACACTGAGAATCCATGGGTGCCATGATGCTTGGATGCATCGCCACCAGAAAGTATATCTCAGCCCTAAAAGGGATCTTTTGGTCTGTTTCAGTCATGTCTGCTACACTAAGCCTTCATCCTCACCGTCAAATTGCCGTTATGGTTAGTCTGTGTATAGATTCTGTTTGTTTTGGGTTTGATGTTTATGCTTTATCCTGGCATGTTTCTAAAGAAAACTCTTTAGATAACTTTTTCCACCATCAGTAAAACTTCTGACTGTCACTCATTGGACGCAACAGCAAATGTAAATCTAATAATATAATATTTGTTGACGATTTCTTATAATACACTGAGACACTTATCAGACTTAGAGGCAACCAAAATCTTTTTGTAGTATGATTGTAATATGATCTAATGAGCTCATGTTCAAAGAAGAGCGAACAAGTCGTCAGGTGTTTGGAGAAGACAGAATTCAACTGTTCTGTAAATTGGTTTTAGTTATTGGAACCAAAGCTGGAACCCCTGATTTTCAATGTGTGGATTAGAAGCAGTGATTAATGATGGTTCACTTTCTTTATGTTTCTTTTACATTTTTTATACTAATACTTCTTTTTCACATGTATGTCCTGACCATAAACTGTATACAATTACTGGACAGTGTGTACGTCACATTACCCTGAGGTTTCTGAAGAGTGGATTTCCTACCGTTGCCATCTTGGTATTTCGTCATCACCGGAAAATGCAAAAATAGACAGGTGGAGCCGAGAAGGCTCCGTCATGATGCGGCCAACAGGAAGCAAGCAGATGCATCCAGTGACAGAGCTGATATCCCTTCTGATGCATAACAATCAAAAGGACATGCCTCTAATTTTTTTTTTATTATTTTAAAGATTAAAATATCATAGAAACGGAGGCGTTCACCCCCTCCCTGAGTTATCATTACGGTAAATTTGACCTATTAAACCGATAAAAGTTTTTGGAGCCACTGTGTAAACATGTTTATTTTAGTTGTGAAATCAGGCATTTTAACATGGGAGTGTATGAGGATTGCTCGCTATTGGAGCCAGTCATCTAGCATTGAGGAGTGAACTACAACTTTTGTCACTTCCTGATTGGCCTCAAAATCAGCAGCCAGAGATTGCCGCTTGGTCCTGACTTGACCTTTATTCAAATTTACTTCTCCAAAGTGGTGAATTTGTTTTTTGTTACAGTTCTTTCTTTTCATTTTAGTCAGTCATTTTTACCTGAATAAACACCTGATCTGTTTATGTTTTAATAAACGTTCTTACTTTTATGCATATTCACACTGTCACAATGATATTCATGTAAAATCCTCTTAGTAATACTTTGAGTAGTGAACTGACTTTATTAGACGTGTTGAATTAAACACTGTCAAACATTTCTACATTTGCTTTTTTTAAAAAATATTTGGTTTAGTTAAAATAAACAAGATTAGTAAAAAAAAGTAAGCAGCATAATGTGACAAAAATAAAAGCGGCTTAAGCAATACAGACTGATGTGATTACATGTCGTCTTTATGCATTTACGCAGTGGGGTGACTGATAAATCATGTCACTGTTAAAAAAGAAAAAAAATGCTTGGAGAAATAAAGAAGGAGACAAAAAAGATTAAAAATCTTCACCATACACCATGTGTATATTCCCTTTAGACCTTCTCTCTCAAAAGTTCCGTTAAGCTCATGAGAAATGCATTTACAGTGTTTGCCTCGGGGCGAAGGGTTTGGAGGTAAGGAAGCAAGAAAAGCACCTATTCATAACTGTTAAAAAGCAGAGCCCTTCCTCCAGGCTTTAGTCGCTGATAGACTTATGCCCATTGACTGATAAGGAGGAGGGCACCTTTCAGCATGCATTCTCCTGCAGGGCTTACTTAGAGAAACATACAATTCAGCATTCAGAAGAAAACCTGGTGTTACACATATCCATCTGTCTCTCAAGTGGCAGACATGAGGTGAGCAGTGGCATAAATAAAAGATAACCTGTCAACCCTGCGAGGAAGAGCGACAAACTGTCAGCAACTGAGGCCAAATGCTGTGTCCCATCAGACAATAAAACACATGGAGGTTGAATGAAAAGCTGCAGGAGATGTTGCATCTGTGTGCAGCAGTTAAAGAGGGTAGAAAAAAGAATAGAAATATAAGACAGACTGGAAAATCGAAGAAAGTAAGCTGGCGAGCAGCCAAATGTTGCTTGGCGCGCATCCAGTTTGAATGATGTCATAGTGGGTTAAGTAGTTCAACAAGCTGCAGGAGTTGGAGAGACGTTTTGTGGTTTTTTAGGCGACTTTACAGCAGGTGAAATATAACGATCACCGGATTCTCTTACAAATCTCCCACCAAAAGGTCAGAGCTATGGTTTGGTGGTCTATTAATGCTCCTTTGTCCTGTTTTTCTGTCTATCCCCTTGGTTAGTGTGTTTTTAAATGTTGCTCAACACTATACCAGACATAACCGCTTAAGCCCGACAGCTGCAATCAAGACGTATCGTCCCTGCCACTCAAGCTGAATCCTATCAGGAGAGGCTCAGGTTGTTCTTCTAAAATTCAGTCACAAATTTATGGACTTCAGCTGTCATGAACCCCATTGTCTTTACCCTTTGTTTCCACACAGGGGCACTAAATTAAAAACAAAAAACAGGTTTTGTCAATAAATCAATCAAAATTCCAAGCAAAGTTTTCCACAATCTTATCAAAAGATCAGTCCACACACTTCAAATGAATCACACTTGAGTGACACATACAAGCGTGTATTTATCTGTCCCCTTTAAATGACAAAATCTTCCGCTGGTCCCTGTTGCTCTTGAGAAAATAATACCTTTTCACAAGTGGTAAATTTATTGAAGATTACAAGCGGAAGAAGTTTCACCTTGTGTTTTTACCCTTATAATTTTATTTCAGAGTTATGATACTTGGATAATGCATCTGGCTCTGTCATGAGAGCTGCTTGTCACCGTTTAAAAGAAGGTATATTTACACAAGAGTTGAATTGCATGCTATGATTCAAATGAGTCACACTGCTGAAAATCTGCTGTTTATACAGCAGCCAATTACACAGTCTGATTACAGGGCATGGATTGCACCAGGAAACTCAGAATCCACTCTATAACTTTTTAGATAATGTGATGCAGCAGCAAACACAAGTCACAAGCACAAAAGAGCATGTGTTCTTTTCTGGTGGGAAATATTTATTGAATAAGTAGATAGAAGCATCAAGAAATATCCTGTTAACAAGTCACAAATTTTAAAAACAGAAAAAAATCGTTATGAGGATAAATAAAGTTTATTTGAATGTAACTTACACTGTTAGCTATCAGCAACTAACAACAGTAACTGCACACTATAAAAAATTATTGATCACATTAAGTCCAAACTACTTATGCCACTATTTAGCGGCAACCACATATATATGTAATGATCTTTGTGCCCGTTTATAGCCAACACATGTTCTCTCTTTGTAACTACTGTTAAATACTGATCTGCAAGGACTGGTAAGCCCCTCTTAAAGCAACTATATTCCATGTGTAACCAAACAGTGTTACCAGGGAAACATTCAAAATGATGACATATGAGACTGAATGAGAAACAGGACTACATATCAACATCCAGGTGCCAGGTAGTCCACTACTACTTATTAGTTATACATTTTTTGTGTTTTTTTAAAGCCCCTGATATTAATGGTAGTTGGGGGAAACATTATCCTTCAGTCCTGCGGGTGAATTGAGCTCAGAGACAAGAGGTCTGCCAACGCACACGCAGCTAACCAAGTTTAATATCCAAATTACATTACGGCACACTCCGTCAGTCCTTTGGCTATTGCTGGCCACACGAGAGGACATAGGCGTATTGGTGGAGAATGGTTTCATTTATGAAGCAGGTCATAAAAAGTTGTGTTTAGAGGTGGGTGTTACTGCTGGGTATTAAAAATACCTGAATGTGGGGGAAGACATGTCATTGCTGTAGTGGCATAAACTTAGCCGCTTAATCTGTAATGAAGTATGTTTACTTTTCATTTATGCCACAGAAATGAGTTTTAGTAGATCAGAGTTGGGCATTAAAATATATGGAGAGTTATGAATTATTTCAGGAGACTATACACACAGGACTTTTAAGAGGTTGAAAGAAAGAAAGAAAGAAAGAAAGAAAGAAAGAAAGAAAGAAAGAAAGAAAGAAAGAAAGAAAGAAAGAAAGA
>JBAMHX010000010.1:23392609-23404092 GCA_037177515.1 Pseudomugil tenellus
TTCCTCACAGCCAGCAATTCTGCATATATATGTATATATATGTGTATATATATATATATATATATATATATATATATATATATATATATACATATGTGTGTGTGTGTGTGTGTGTGTGTGTGTGTGTGTGTTTTACCTATTTAGTCAGCCAATAAATCGGTTATCTGATTTTTATCTGCCAAAAAACACAGTCACTATCAGCCTCAAAAAATCCATCTTGGTCAGGCCCTAAACCTTAAACCAAATGAAAACAATTACAATAAAGTACAAATTACAATTTGTCAACATAACAATAGAAGTGATGTCCACGTTTTCTGTTCCTGTATCACTCCTGCTGATTAGTGATGGTATTAGATGGCAACTTACTTTGAAGCACAGTATGACCTTACTGATCCATACTGTTGGAAAGATTGCACACTGATAGTGTCCATTCGATCTGTTGATAACATCTGAGTAAGTTTTTATGCTTTAGACTTTGTGGACGCTCCATATAAATCTGTCATTACTTAACATGTACAAATGTGAACAAAACACCTAAAGAATCAGCATTGGATGTGAACGTACCATGACTATCAATCAGACTGTTGACGCATTATGAGTGAAAAAATGTTGTTCTAACCCTCACCATAACCTTTTCAATACCTCTCAGTGTATGCCTTTCTATATGCTGACTTATTTTTCCAATGAATTTATGTTGCTGAAGATTTTGGGTAAATTTAGCCTTGTTCCATTTCTGCTGCCATTTTTTTTAGCTCTCCTACTCCTCTTAATTCCTTTTTTTCATGGGATTGCAAGAACTCTTCTGGCTGTATTGAGTTTTAGGCTTTTGGGCTTGACAGGTATCGCTCTCAGACGTCTTGCCTTCAACTTGCATCTATAGCACTCCAGTTTAAATTACTGGAAGCTCTTCAGGTTGGATACTGTCCCCTCAAACTGTAGATATTGGATTCTTTCCCTCAAATTCCACATCTTACATCTCAAATATAACAGAATATAGCCTCGAGGCAGCATGTGTTTGAGCGTGTGTTTGTGTGTGTGTGTGGACATGTTTTGTTTGTGTAATGGAATGTTCGCCATGATATTGCTCACGCTGTCAGTGTTGCAAATAAATTCAGGATCTTAGCCCACACAAAAATACAATCAATAATGGTTTATTTGGTCATGGTCCAATTTGCCTGCTTCTCTTACCTAACAGTAAATTCAACACCTTTGAAGTTTTCTGGCTCTTGCTTCACTTGTTTTTATGTTTTGTTTTGTTCTGTTTTGTTTTTTTGTGGAGTGAAGCGGTTGTCCTGCTCTCTCTTATTCCTTCTTGCACTACTTGTCAACAAGGCTTCAAAACAAGTTAATTCCTTAAAGGTCAAAAAGGACAAAAATATGTTGTTAAAGGGAAGTGTAAGTCATGCATCTCAGAAACTTTTATAACTTTTTTTTGTTTTATCTATATAACAAAAAATTGTTTTCCACTACATTTTCACGGTTTCTTGATTGTCTCATCCACAGGCTTATTTTCTTAAATTAATTTGTTAATTCCAGTTTTGATATTGTGATAAGTGCAAATTTGTCACTAACAAATTTATCAAGTCAGCTGTTGCTTTGCTATTTCATTTTCTTAGCTGCACGCCAGCTGTTACATTTATATAACATAGTGTAACATTTATAAATCACACAATGAGCTTTGCAGCACCAGATTGGATAGTGTCAAAATGTCAGACAAAAAAGAAAAAAAAGAAGTGATTCTGAGAGATTGATATTTTTTAAAAGAGTGTGTATGTGGTGTACTGGGATCACTTCTGGTTTCCAATTTAGTATAGGTGAAAGCAGTTGACTCATCAGCTGCATTGTGGTATCTAGTTAGCTTTCGCCTCTAATTTGCTGGTGATTGTTCATAGCCCAGATATAATTCTGGATCTGGATGCAGCTCTGTCAATTCATGATAAAAAAAAAATAATAAGAGCAGATGAAGACCCTCTTGGTGGGCGTTTTAACTTTAGCGCTGCAAGCCATTGCTGTGAAACCGCCTCATCTCTCTGCATTATCTTGCGAGTGACTTTACAGTCATAACATGCTCCATTAATAAAGTCTTTAAGTTTCCTCGAGTTGTGTATGTATCGAACAATGGCACATGTCCTCCCCGAAGACATTTGTGTGAATATATCAAATCAAATCATACTTGAAAAATAGACTTTTATGTATGGTAGTTAGCGAAGACCAGAAGTGAAAAACTGAATTTCCGAGGGACAAGGTGTCATGACGACGTACACTGTTTTGCACGGAAAGTCATGGATAGATTGTTGCTAATCTGATGAGAAATTTCTCTTCGTACAATTAATATGCTGAATACGAACTTTTATATTAACTTAGCTTGTTCACCAGTCATAATTAGGTTAAAATGCTTACAAAAAACTTGCATTAGGTAAATAAATTATTAACTGATCAACTGATTATGATTTTCTGTTGCATATCCAGCTGAAAGAAGACAGAGTGTAACAAAAACATGTTTTTTTTTTTTTTTTTTATAAAGATAACAGCGCTTCTAAGCCTTAGCTCACCTCTGTTAGCTGGTTAGGCACCATTAGATCTAGGTTAGCTTGGTGAGCTGTTAGCCACAGCCAGCTTGGAGTTTGATGGATGATTCTCCACCGTTTAATTCATATATGCAGATGGAATGATTGTGTTCATCCTGCCAACGTAATCAAGCGGAAACCAGCTAAAAAAGAAAAAAATACATGGAGAAAAGAGATTTTTTTCTGGGGAGGGACAACTAGCAATTTAAAAGAATGCAGTTGAGACTGCTTCACATTTGTATTTTTTCCAGATGACTCTCTTGGCCTTTACGGTCCATTTCTGACTAAAACACAAAGGTTTCAGCAGACTTCTACAGTTACAGTCATGTGTTCTCATCCTGATTATATTTGGTTCTGGTTGAATTTATCTTATACATTCAAGTGCCTTTTTGTTTCCAACTCATTTTATCTAGAATTCCTTTGTATCTTGGTGTGAAAAATATGCAACTATAGTTTTGTATTAATGACTGGTTAATGTCAATGGTGCATACATGGAGGGAATCAATTTGGGTGAGTAAAAGCTCTGTGCTGGTTGAAGGTCATTAAGGGTGCATTTACTCCAGCCTTTTTTGATGATGAAATTAAACACTTGACTAGTTTGATTCAAATCCTAGCTCATTTGCTCAAAGTCTGTTTTGTATGGTGAATTGAAAATTCATAAACAAATTCTGATTTGAATCAAGATAGCAGACTCAGCCCATCTATAAACACAGGTCTGCTTCAAGCAAGCCAAATACAAGAAATGGGCTAGAAATCAAAATGCACAGAAAGGGTGAAAGGCCCTTTGTGGTGTTCTCCCAGATGCTGTAAAGTTTGTAGTTCACCTGACTGTCAGACCACTACTGATTTTTTTTTATCCTACCAGTTTTATCCAACATGAGAACTGTAAGAAGTGTAAGGAAACAATAAATAACTTATGACATGGTTGCAAATTTCATTCTCCCGAGTCTTCCTTTACACACCATGACCTTGCTGAATTGGAGACAAGATGTGATGCAACTCAAAGTCTTTCAAATTAGGTCATTTTTATTAATACTTGAGTTTAGATAAACACAATGATTCTGAATTTGAGTCATTCAGACCATAACTCATACAAAAGGTAAACTGAAATGTTTAGCTGCCAGTTTTCACCTGACATGCCGTTGTCTTTGGATTGCTGCCAAGAAGTCTGTGGTTCGCGTCAGCGATCTAACAACACGGGTCTGCTCTTAGACTAATCTTTATAAGTTTTATAGTCAATTTCTTCCTTTGTATTAAGCTGTTGGTCCGTGTTCATTTACTTCATTAGTTTTTATACAGCAGCCACACTTCCCCTTTACTGTTATCATGCTGTCCTCTCCTACAGCTGTTTTACCGAAGTTACACAACAACACATTAGACTTTACCTGATTTTTTTAGTATATTCCTTGTGCTGTTCTCACAACATGTGACTATGCAAAGCTAGACAACCAGTGAACAGAGCAAATAAAAGTTCTCCAAACAAGGCTTACTTTTTATGTATTTTTTGTATGTTTACATAATATAAAAGAACCACTTGTTCACAAGGTGGACAAAGCAAAATGGTTTCGCAGCAAGGTTTGCCAGTGAGGACTGTATGTAGACCAAAATAAAAGCGTTTGGAGCCACACCTCCATCTGCCTCTAACCCCCCTCGCATCTTGTCTCCAAATTAATGTGCTAAGTACAAAAGCGTTAAGCAAAACAATATCACCATTTTGTGGAACATGTTGAAGTAACTGTTTAGAAGAGCTAGTCGTTAAGCTTTGATACACCATAATTGTATTTGTTAAACCATATTACCCAAGAGATTATCATTTATATTAACAAATAATCAGATAATCATTTGTAGTAGAAAATGACAATGTATGATTTTATTAAACACACATTTTATTAAACACAAACACATTTTATTAAACGCAAACAAAGTCAAAGATGACATGTGCACTGATGAAGTTTTGTCACTGCTTCCCTCTGTATCAGATGGCCACAGCCAGCAGATGGAGCTATTTTGATGTGTCAAATGTTTCAACACAGTAAGCCAATTCCAGGCATTTGTATCAGAATTGCTCAATGTTTCATGAAACCTCGGTTTCACCACGCCGACAACACAGTTGTCTCTTTAGAGATTATGTTGAATCCTGGAATCCATTGATAAATGTTTTGTTCCATTCCCTGTAATTGTGCTTCAAAAATATGCTGTACCATTGCTAGCATGCAGGAGCATTTTATGGGGACGAAGGGCCAAGGGCTGTAAGAAGGGAGGAGACATGGCTGACCAGCTGGTAAACACATGGTAGGAAATCATTGTAAAGAGATATGTGTGACTTTGTGCTATACTCCAGTTTAAATACGTACCCCTTGTTAGGGTTGATGGGTTTTGTTGGTTTGGTTTCCTGTTTTATTTTGTAGTCTTCCTGTTTTGTCCTATGTTTCTGCTTTTTTGCTTCATGTCTTTATTAGTTTCACCTGTCTTTATTATGTTCACCTGTCCCTTATTGGTTCCCATTTATTTAAGTCACTTGGTTTGTCTGTTTAGTTGCTGGTTCATTATATCCCCTTTGTAAGTTCATGTCTAGTTCTTTGGATTTCCTTAATAAATCCTGTTATATTGCATCCAGCTGCCTACTCCTTCATCCTTTTCTGCATTTGGGTCCACACCCTCCAGCGCATCCTGACACACCTACACTTCTTCACATAGCATTTTTTTCAATCCATTTTTCAATTCAAACATGATCATTTTCTGCCTTTTGCCCCCAAAATTAAGAAAATCTGCCAAAAGGTGAGGGTGCTTATTGCTTACATAGCTGTATGTACAATATGACAAAAATAGTTGTGATACAGACCTATCATGCTGATTAGATCTCAAAACATTTTAGCATAAAATTGCTCTTAATATTTATTAACTAAAAAAGCACTCAGAAAGTCGAGACCTCTGCCAAACTCACAGTTCCCCCTCAAATTGTGACTCACATCCCAAAATTTTACTCAGTCACACATGATCTTTGTCAGAGTGAAAAGCAGTACACAGAAACACCCTATAGCAGGTGTAACCTGCCATCACATAAGTGGCTATATTTGGCAATGTTAAAAAAATCCTTTAAAACATTCCTAGATCCAGACGGTGATTCGGATCACCTCCAGAATTTAATCACTTCTTCATATTCCCATTTTAAATATATCCTGAAAATTTCATGAGAATCCGGCCATAACGTTTTGAGTTATGTTGTACACAGACAAACAGAAAGATGGACAACACGGGTGATAACATAACCTCCTTGGCAGAGGTAACTATGATCTCCTTTTACCATATTAATGTAAATTATTCATGTGGGACCAATGCTATGTTTTTTGCCCATTTGTTAGGACCATTGCATGATATGATGTCTGTGAATTTAAGTAAAGACTCCTTCTTAGCATAAAGAAAGGACATGCTTTGGAAAGTCTATTTAGGAAGCACCTTCCCCACTTTTTTGTTATCATCTGCTTGAGGCCCCTCCAACACCTTTGGATAATTTGTTGTGATTCAAATTAGGTATTGTCAAGAACGGACCCCTCATCTGCAGGAAAGATTTAGCTATTCAGGGACAAAAGGCAGCTTTTCATTTGAAAGTTGGTCATTAGGACTGGGGCCTCAGACAAGCATGTGGTTGGCTCAATCTGCTACCCAACTACAATTTCTCTGTGAAAGATTAAGTGCCAGAATTCTCTATGCATTAGGTAGCTCAGTCCTGGCATCAACAAATTGATATGTGAACACGAGATTACACAGCTACATAGTCATTCACATTAACAAGTCCATTGTTTATCTGCACAACTGATTAGCTGTGTCATGCAAAACAAATGGTTTATAATTATAACCAACCTGGTGCAGGGCAACATTAAAAGTGTTGTTATTTCTCAAAGGTTAAAGACAAGTCAATTTCCTTTATGTGTATCTCAGGGCACCTTTGGATTTACACAGCTGAATTAATGAAGACCACCTTTGAATGTAGTTTAAGCAATTGAATCTTGGCGCTATCCACTGCTGATTGGATCCCCCAAGGGGCATGTTTATGAATGGTGCGAACAGTGCCTGATTGTTAGTTTTGTTTGACTGGAATTCTCAGGATGTCTTCTGGGCAGCATATGTCTCTGTCTAAAGGATTTTGCCACCTACTGATCACACGCAATCTTTAGCCAAGTCTGAACATGTGTGCTTTGCTCATTTTATTTCAGGTAAAATAAGATTATCACTGCTTCTGCCAGTCCAAATTTCCAGATAAACACAGTTTCAAACGTTAAAAGAACATTTCTTTGGCTTGAAAAAAGTAAGTGCACCCTTTAGTATAAATAATGCACTTACAGAAAGGTTAATCAAATTAGATATATTTAAATGGATACTTTGTAGAAAATTGATCTTCATAGTTGGGGCACTTTAGTGCACCTGATGTTTTTAACTAAATTCTGCAGCAGTTTTTTTTCTTCAATTTTATCTGCAGACTTGTAATTGTTGTCTCAGAGGGAAGTGTTCTCCAATCACCTAATTCAGCACCTTGATTGCATTTGACATTTTCATCCCCAGTGTCAAAATTTTTCTCCATATGTGCAAATGAGTTGAGCAATTCTTCATTATGCAAATAAGGCTGCTAACATTTCAGACACCTTACAGTAAAAACTCAACCACCTACAACTCATTTTACATGATAACCTTATTCCCAATTAGATTTAACAATATATAGTTGTGGAGCAACTATCCTATTAGAACACCAGTGTTTGAGTTTCTCTTGTGAATTATATGGCTTTGTGCTCCTAGTCCATGCCAGGAGTATAGACAAAAAATATTGCAAGAATGGACAGTCTGTTCTGTTCTGTTCATGCTGTTATAGCCTATGAACACAGGGGGGCAGTATGGAATCAGTATCTCTGATTCACATCTTTACATATATGAGCATAGTTCAAGCATTCTTAACATGGTATCTGCAAGTAAAAAAAATCAGGTGTCTGCCATGATCCAACTCTTTTCATTTGGAAGCTTAAGTTTTGTTGAGCTATTTACACTTTTATACCAGGTGACTCCCACAGAAAGAAGTAAAGATGATAAAGAATTAAAAACATAAACTCCAATGAGAGCTAGACGCCCTTGGATCTTGCTCTGAGATTCTCATTAGCAGCTTTCAGCTCACATTATGTCATCAAAGATGTTGTTTTTGTAATGTGAATGCTTTACATCTGACTTGCCAAGAGACACTTAGAGGGAAATGTTCAGTTCATTAGAGAAATGAGTCACCCCTTTCTTCGCCTTCTTTTATTTCTTCTATGACTACAGGCTTGGCCACAACTCCTGGGTCTGACCCCTCTTCCCCCCACCTCCATTCTGCCCTTGTGTGAATAACCCAATAACTCCCACCCATGGCACAATTAAGGAATTATTACACCCTCCGTTGGACCTCATGCTCTGGGGTGAACTGTAGGGGCAGAGAGGCTGTTCCTGAACCCAACTTAGTAAGTCCCGACCCACTGTGATGCCTTGGCTACTCTTATCCCTGACCCATTTTAAACTCCCCATGTGCTCCACTTTTATACCAACACACAATCAATCTCTCTGAAGCGGCTGTGGTGCACGCACATGCTCGCACATTTAAGTCTCATCCACTGTCACCATCCAGCAGGCAGAAACATGGCATCGTGAGTCATGTCAGTGCCAGCAGCTGTGCAATGGGCGCCATGTGGGCCACTCATCCGGCCAAGCGATGGGTGGGGGTGGTGTGAGCATCATTAGGGGTTGAAGGGTGGTGTGTGGGCACCTTTCCTCTGTCTCTTCCTTTTACCCTTCTCCTCATGTTGCTGTGCGTGAAGGAAGCCATCTGCCTCTTGTCAGTCATCTACGGCTGCAAGAGCGTGTGTGACACCTTGCACTTTGAGCTTGTCTGTCACCCACGCATCTCTTCTCATACAGACAGGATTAAACATTGCTGGGATCTATAGCTGACCATTTTTGACCTCTTTTTTTCTCTATTCTGACAGATCTTTATTTCAGTTTAAATAGCTATAAACTTCCAAGGCCAGTATTAAAATTTATCATTCGGTTTGGTTTTATCTGTTAAAATGTAAACTATACCATAACTGATTTAACCGTGCCTGCATCTAAACTAAAATGTTTTTGTTCAATGTTTTCCTTCAATATATTCTGTCACACTGTAGCAAAAGTCAAGGATTAAAGCGTTGCAGGTAAGCCAGGATTTGTGAGGTCTCTCTCCCTCAAGCTGATCAACAGCTGACAACAAAACACTTTATTTATTTATTTTTTATCACAAAAACACCTCCAGTCCTTCCTCTATTGATAAGATCAGAAACCAATGTTTTGTTTTTCTTTTTTAGCTTTGGGAAAGATATCTTCTATTTCAGTAGTTTAGCTGAAATAAAGGTCATGGCTGCCTTTCATCAATTTGCAATAATATTGTTTCATCATGATTTGCAGGAATTAACCAGATAAGCTTTGGTTCCAAAACCGCGCCAAGTCTAAAGCTGCCAAAACAACTGCTCTTGTTATTTGCTAAGAAAACGTGTCTGCTGTCCATGCATTATTAATATTCATTCATGCTAACAGTTTCTTGAATGCATCTGACTCAAAGCGATGAGGCTAACAAATGGACTCGCAATGGAAGGCTTGCACTCCAAATGTCACGTCTGCAGGCTGTTCCATTTGTTTTGCATGCACTCCAAATGAAAAGCAATTTAAGAGCTCTAACCATTAGAAAGAGCCCTCACTACTGAAGTGCAAACTGAACCTTAATTAGGAAAATGATAATTGCTTAGCGTGTGTGCTCATTTTGCTTTCCAGCTGCCCAACCCTTTTTTTCTCTTATACCATCCTCTATGTTTAATTCAGAAACTTCAACTTGTCTACATGCAAAATGTCAACACGCCAGAGATAAAATTAAGGCTGGTCTCTGGAAAGAAGATGCATATATCACATCATAACTGACATATGATTAACTAGTTGACATTTCTCTCCCATGAATTGTCACAGTCTGACCATCTCCAGATGATTCTCTGTCAACAAGCCCTGTCAAACACACTGTATGATGGAGAATATAATTAAGTGAAATATCTGTCACATCCCCATTTTCCCCTCAAACAGAGCCAAAAAACTGTTTATCAGATGTGTTTTACCTGTGTTTTGTGACTCAGGGACAAAAACATCTGCTGAAGCATGTTTATGTCTATTTATGACCACAGCTCTAAGTTTCACCTGTAATAATACAAGAAAAAATACAGCCAGAATAATTAACAATCTTATGTGGAAAGATAATGTTTGATCAACCCAAATTGGCTGTGCTGTGAGTCTAGGCAACAGAGCTGGAACAAATAAGAGCAAGCCTTAACACAGAGAAAGGTCATAGGATCAATAATTCATTTAAGATGCTCCCTGGGATTGACTCGGCAGTCAGCTTGTAATCAGGAGGGGAGATTTATTTTTCTTAACCAACTTTAAATGCACATTCCTTTGGTAGAAAATAGAAAAAAAAAAAAAAAAAACCACAGTGCCACTTCGGTCGATTTTCAGCACTTTCACAAGGCCATGATTTTTCCATTTTATTTACCCCTCAGTGGGCAAGGAGCAGCTCTTTAATGGTGCTTCAGCAGCGGGCTAAGCATCCACTGAGGACACATGGGAAAGGCTAAGGAAGAATGAAAACAAACTGCAATTAATGACAAATTCAAGGATAATGAAGAGTGAGAATTTCTTTCCTCTTCAAGCTTGCCCCATGCAAATAAAATATCTGCTGACATTTTAACATTGTTGTGCAGCAAGATAAAAACGAATGCCTATTACTTGCATTTCTCAAGCTTCACATTAATGTTTCTATGCATGAAGAAGGGAAAAGGAAGCGTTTATCAAATAGTACCCAAGTCACGATTTATGTCATTATTTTAATTAAATCTCTCTGGAAAAGAACATACTTTGCAGTGTTTTCAAATATGCATCGTTCAGTTAGCAGGTTATTTCACGCATGCGGCGCTAACAGGACTGGATGCCTGATTCACAGACGGAGCATCCCCCTCTCTCCTTCACTCATTTGAATTATGCAGCCCTGCTGAGTGGAGGGATCTACAGGCTATGTAGACTTAAACATCCTAAATGTGCTTGGTCTTAAAGACTTACCCAAATGCCAGTCAAAGCCACGTCCAGGTGTAGGAGAAAAACATTGTTTTCCAAAATGTAGTAGACAGAATGCATAAGCATATGTATTTGAGTGTTTTCTTTTTGACCTTGTCCCTGAGGAGCTTTCAGTTCTTTTTTTGGTGTAGGCTAATCCCTGATTCAAATTCAGGGTTATGAACAACCAAGTTTGAATAAACCCCCACATTTATTAAATAAATGTACTTGACATGGTTGAGGTAAATGGTTGGTGTATTCAAGTGTACATGGATTTGTGGCTGGCATCTAAAGATGGTATTCACTTTTAATAAAAGTCAGGAAAAGATTTTGGTAATGATGAAATTCATTGCACTGGTGACCTATGCAGGGTGTGCCCCGCCTCTTGCCCAATGTCAGCTGGGATTGGCTCCAGTTGACGCAACCCCATTTGGAAATAAGCGGTAAATGTTGGGTGAATGGATGGATGAAATGCATTGTGTTTAACATGTCACTAACTCTCTGGCATTAACAATATGTGTTTTTGACTCATTCTGGTGGTTTACTGAGATTTGTTATGTATATTCCTGGTGCCATTATTAACCTCAAGTATTCCAAAACTGAGTAACCCTGTTTCAAAAAAGTTCTGACATTACAGTTCAGTTTGGCTTTATGTACTGGGTCATACATCAACAAGTCATTGGGAACGTATCTTTAAAGGATTATGGGGGGGGGGGGGGGGGGGGGGGGGGGGGGGGGGGGGGGGGGGGGGGGGGGGGGGGGGGGGGGGGGGGGGGG